>PVHY01003693.1:0-104070 GCA_004024945.1 Uropsilus gracilis | reverse complement strand
CCACTCTCCCCTTGTGCAGTTTCATTTGGTTGACCATATATTAGTGAAACCATTTGGTTTCTGTCCCTTTCTATCTGGCTCGTTTCTGCTAGAATGATTTCTTCTAGGTACATCCAGGTTTCCATAAATTCATCAAATTTGTCATTTTTAATTGATGAGTAATACTCCATTGTGTATATATACCACATCTTTTTCATCCCCCAGGGACTGAAATGATGTGAAATATATATAAATAAATTTTTAAAAATTAAAAAAAAATAGAGGCTTTAAAACGGATGTATTATTAATTACTATTTACTTAATCAAGAATAGATTTATAAAGAAGCATGCACTTTAGATGGTATCCATTCATACCCACCAACTTAAAAACAAATTACCACAAAAGGAATTAAACTTGGTATTTATTTAGTTGCAGACTGAATTTTGCTATCACCCCAAAGTTTTCAAGTGATTGAAAACTTTCTCATAAACAGTACTTTCCAGAAAAAGATCAGCAAAGAACTAGTCTGAAAAGAAGAGATTTGATGCTTCATCCTTCCATATCATTTTTATTTCAGCATTAACAGTAAAATAACAAGGCAGGGGAGTATTTTTTCCTAAGTTTTAATAAGGGCAAATTTTTAATTGTGTAGAAAACTTCAGAATAATACCTGAAAATAGAATAGTCCTAAAGTGCTAGGGTCTATTTCAATCAAATGACAGTTGTTTATTTATGACATCAATTTACTTTTCACTTTGCAATTACGTAAAAATAGCAGTAACATGGCAAGTGAGATGATGCGATTGATCCACATGCTGAATTATTCATTCGATTTCAGTTGTCGACTTCACATCAGACATCTCCCAATATACAGAGCATAAATCATGATGAATCTTTTTGCCACAACCACTCAAAAGGCTTATCTGATATTTTTGTATCTATCTACACACAGAGGCTAAAATTTCTGGTATCCCCTTAACTGGGTTCAAAGCCATTTCATACATCAATGATTGAAACATGGGGTGCCAGCAAATGATCTCCAGGAAGTGACATTCTCTTTTGAGGAAGGTCACTTAAAAGGTTAATTGGCCATGTCACGTAAGTATGCAATTTTCCAGATTTTCTATGTATTCATGCCCATAGAAACAAATTCTCACCATTTCCAGATAGCCCCAGTAAGAGTGGTTAGGCTTGAACACTGGACCGATGCTGCTGGAATGGCCTCTACCACAGACAGACTGAACCCCTTACCTTCTTGTAGATACATTTGTGAGTTCCAAGGGTGTTTGATTATGGGAGACTTATCTCATTATCTAGCATGACTTAGGGCCCTTTCTCTAGCAGCTCATGAAATTTATACTTTCTTTTTTAGCATCCTCAGCATGTACACATGACACTTCATTATTTTTTGGCTTAGGTCATTTGCCTGTCCCTCTTGCCTCCAAGCCAACACCTTTACCTCTATTTTTCAGTCCACTTATCTAATTACTGGCACATAAAAGATAATTGATAAAAGTAATTACTAAATAAAAATCATTCTCACCACTCAGCTATAGTTCTCATGGATGAAAAGGTACTAGTTAACCTTTAAACAAATATGCTTGTAAGCCATCAAACAAAACACCATTGTATCATCATTTATCATCTGCTAATCTCCTCATTCTTGTGTGCTTGGCAAAAATCCTAAATAAACTTAAAAGATTTCACTCAGGGAAGAAATCACCTTTCATAATGAATCTTCACTAGTCAAATATTGTCCTTTGTTTCAGGCAGCAGAATTTGAAAAATATTGAGCAAATCTACTACCTTAGATAAAAAATAAGGTATTTTCTGGTCTAAAATCCCCCTTTCTATGCCTTCTAAACCAGAATGCTAAGCGTGGTTGCTTCGGAGTGATAAAATAATGACTTAATTTCCCCCATATTTCCCAAATGAGTTTAAAAATAGAGATTTCTTACTTTTATAAGTAGGAAAAAAAGTCAAATTATTAAAAGTCATATTTCCAGACAAAGAAATAACAATATTAGCAAAGTCAATGATATTTAGGTTCAGGGCTTGGTTAAAAAGATAAAATCATATTTATTCTAAAAGATTTATCTAAGATCCCTTTAGTTTATGAATTTCTTTTGAGTGTCTGTAGCATCAATGTAGTGTTTAAAAAGTCACCGGCTGAGATACAGATGCATTTCTATCATTAGTTTGAATTGTGAATCTTAACAGTCTTGTTGAGCAACTGCCTATTTCTATATGAAGGAGCTAGTGCAGAGTAGGCACTCAAACTCTTCATATATGAGTACATATCTTCATCAGAAAACCCAGCTACTAAGAGACTGAATTACTCAAAAGGCATCATAACTTAGTGTACTGTTTTGGGTTTCCCCAGGGTCCTAACCTTGGTGCTCATGTCCTTACTCATTCAAGTTCTTGATTGTCTACAGTGCATTGGGCAGATCCATGACATCAGAGCATCGCTGTCAGATGCAGCAATCTCTCACCCACTCAACCTGTTTCACCTTTACTCCTGGCCAAGCACTGAGCTCCAGACATCAGGCAGAGGGAAAAGGAACTTTGCCAAGTGCTAAGGGAAGCCTGCCTAGCCTGCCTGCCAATGCTGGGATTTGGCGTGCTAAGGCATCTGTTGTGGTTGTGGATTGGGGTTGAGTGATTCCCGCTGAAAACACTGAATAATCCTAACAATGTCACCGCACACTGCTGCCCTGGTCTTTCTCCTCCCTGGGTCATGTTTCCAACCACAGATGATTAGTAATAAACACTAATCAGTAAACTGGTCAGGAAAATCATGCCAGCATCCAGGTTTGCCAAAAGTGCCTAATAGGATAACAAGTTCTGATTTTGTTTTAGGTTGGTATGGGCAGGGGGGTGTGGGGGTGAAAGAGAGACGAGCAACAGCAGGGAACTGATCCTCTGATAGTTTCCCTTTCCTAGAGCCAGAAACAAAGTCTTAAAAAGTCTGTGCCACTTAATTTCTTCCCATGTGTAGATATGTCAGAGAGGCTGGACCCACTGGCAGGTTCGAATTATGGTCTTGCTTTCTCAGACGTGGTGGCTGTCCAGGTTGGCTTGTTAATAAAAACATATTTGGAGACATTGTCAGTCTACAATTACACCTGCACCCAAAGGAGGGCTTTCTCGAACACATATCCCACCTTCCTCTGTGCTTTTAAGTTCATGCAGCCAGTGGCAAGGGATACAATGCCTATGCTTCACCCCATCTACAATCCAGCCCACAGAGAATCTTTGAAGTTAGAAACTATGGTTTTTTTACTTTAATCTTAGAATATCCAAATAAGAATATTTCTAACTGCTATTGACTTATTCCACAATCTTTGTCCATAAAACTCACTACACTTGAATTTTGCCTGTTTTGGCTGTTATTTTATTTTAAATATCTAGCCCTCCCACATTCAAATCTCTTTATCCTTTTCTTGTGCAGAGACCCTGCTGCCACATCACTGTCACATTTAACACTGAATTCTCACTCTATACCAGGCATTAGACTAAATTGATTTTGTATGTCATGTACTCCTCACATAAGTGCAATGAGCAAAGGTACCATTTTACACATAACAAAAATCAAACTCAGGTTAGAGCTTGCTCAAGGTCACATAGCTTAAACTCAACCCTAAATCTGACCCAGGTATTTCATGTTTTTCAACACTAAGAGAGAATTAGACTTGAGAAATCAGCAAGGAAGAAGAGAACTAAAAGTTTGTGTTTCTGAGATTCTTATCTTAACCTGAGAGGACTATTAAACTCATATGGGAAACTCTGCAAACAGGAATAATGGTCATAATTGAATCTGTACCATGATTAATGGGATGTTTATTAGTATCTTATAAAATATGGTTCTAATTGAAGCTGGGGTTGAAATTTGTTTCCAAAATTTCACCAAAGACAATGTTGTCTGGATTGCCTTAAAAATTGTTTTATAGAGATATAATTCATATGTATGTTATCTACTTAAAGTACATAATTTGATGTTTCTAGTATAATCATAGAGATGAGCAACTGTTATCACATACTACTAAGAACAAACTCATTAGCCCCCAAAGAAATCCACTAACAATCACTGCCATTGCATCCAGCCCCCAATGCTTCCCAGTCTTAACCAAGACTGGTATATTTCATGTCCCTGCCTACTTTGCATACTGGGGCACTTCATATAAATGGAGTCATATATTATGTGATCAAATGGTAAATAACTTTTTACTTAATTTTTCACGACACACCCATTTTATGGCACACACTTGACTCTCATGTCTCAACAATATTCCATTGCAAGATTTATCCAGCATTGCATCTGGAAAATACATTTTCCTTAGATCTACTTCTTAAAATCTTTCAAGGTTAGACACAGGTCTTTCAATGAGCATTCAAATTTGGGGATCTTTGCATTCCCTACATATTTGCTTTGGATATGTCCTATGAAGAACTTACTATATTTCCATCTGTGGTTCTCTCTGTTGAGGCCTAATATGCATTTTCACATTTCATATTACTCTCATAGGAGAGAGACCTTTTTACTTGCTTATCCTGGTTTCCTGGTAGAACTACATGTCTATTAGATATCATTTCTCACCAGATCTTTCAAAAGAGTTCTGAGAATGATTCCAAGACTTCTTTTCTTTGACCTAGGCATTCCTGATTCTTTTCAATGTCCCTTAGCTGAGGTGGTTTTGGCCCTTTTAGTCTTCCTCTTATGCTCAAATTGGATGGGAGGTCTCTTCCAACAAAGTGCCATGAACTAATCACTGCATTCTGAACATGTCCTAGGTTCAACCACAGGCTGAGCAAACCCAAGCACAGGGCCCCCTATTTATGGGGCTTTTAACTGGGCAGGTCCTTGAACATAGGCCAGCAATAAAGTTCATGAAAACAATTAAAATCTTTAGTGACTCTCAAAGCATAGGGATAAAAATTATTTGTTTGCAAAACTTATTGAAAATGGTCTCGTTACCTAGGTCATTCTATGTCCTGTGCACTGATGATCCCTCCATTCCTCCAAACTCTCCTCCGTGCTGAACTCCCAGCCAAGTACTTTTTTGAGACTGAGCTGTGGTCCTTGGGTCACTGGGAAGCCCTCACCCATGCTATTGTTTTTTGTTTTGGTTCTCCTTTGATGGAATCTTGCTTCTTTCTGAACCAAACTTCCATTCACGACTACATCGCCAAAGCCTATTATTAAGCTTTGAGTTCTTCTGAGAGATTAAAAGGGACCCTAAAAGTTAAAAAAAGTTTCTAAATAAGTCAGAAGGCTTCATACAAACACACTCTTGTTCTTGTCACACAAAAGTAGAAAGTAGTCTGATGTCAGTTCATACCCACCAGGAACTGTCTTGCTTCTCAGGATCTCCTAAGTCTCAGGCTCCCCAAAGACTGAATCCATGTCCTGAGCTTCCAGCAATGTTCTAAGGATTCTTCTCACTCCTCAGTCTCATTCCCATCTGAGAGAGTTACATTTCAATTGCACTTGGAAACTTTCCCCTTGGGGACATAAGCCACTCCCAAGAGTAGAAGCTCATGAGTAGTGTGCCTTCAAGACAAATATCACCAAGAAAGCCTGAAACTTCATTAAAGAATCAATGAGTCCCCAGAAAGTATATGATAGAAATGCAATCACATTTGTTTGCTTCAATAAAGAGAAAAATGGTAACCCACTGTCTTGACAGGTTCTGAACCTAACAGAGGAAAATGGGGATAATATTTATCTTTAACCAGGTGAGCGATTAATCTGACATAGAGCTGCCATCTGAAAATTCAGAGAAGTTCTTGTAGTGTCTGCGGTATTTTCTAAAACCTTGGGTATCCTGAACATCTACTGAATGTGAAGAATTTTTAATTCAATTTTAGAGTGTGGAGTGTTAGCATTCAGATCTGCACGTCTTTAATAAAGCAGGATGGACTGGAGCTACTCCTCTCTCATGATTTTGGATCAATAAACAGATAATGAATGTGACTGTTCTTAATAGGAATTCAAAGATGACTTTGATAAGCTTCATACATCTGCTTGAATTTGGGGGCACACAGAACTCTATGAATGAATAAAAGCAAGATACTTGAGAATATGCAATAATATTTACACAGGTGTAATGTTTAGGGGAATCACAAAAGAAAGTTTCAGCAGTTAAAAAAAGCTTTCAAGTCAGATGAAGTGCCAGGAGTTCTTTTGGGAAGCCCACTATCTGTATATTTCTATATCTTAACATTGCCACTTAGTATGAATGAGCCTATTTCCAGTGCTTCTGTCACCTGTCATATGGACATTATACTAGCACTTATTTCAAGGTTTATTGTTCAATGCAATGAATCAATTTATGGCTATCTTTTGTAATGGTATAATCCTAATTAACAGAGTAAGTGTTCAGTTATTATTATTTCAGACTGGGGGGAGGGAAGCAGTTAGAGATGAGTACAGGGATGCCATGACTCAAAGCAAGAAAAAAGTATTACTGAGTGAGAAATTAAATGAATTTCCCAGAAAGTCATACCAGAAAATGATGAGAAATAGAGTTTTATAGGAACAGAAAGAGAAAGAGGAAAAAGCCTAGAAGATTTTGCAGAGCAAAGTAAAGATGATTTAATATTCCTTAAGTTCTTAAATCAATGGAGTCCCAAGACTTTGAATAAGAGAGTGCTAAGGATGCCTTTCATGCCAAGATCACAGGTATATACGTGTAGCTATGCAGGGCTTATTACTTCTTGCTAGGAGTACACACCATTGTCAAATAGGATGCCTCAATAAGGTTGGAAAGATTTTCAGCTTTGCTTACTTAATTTTGGAACTGAAAACAAAGGAGTTCACTTTAGATTAGTTTGTCAGAAAGGGAGCATAATTCTACAATGGACTATCTTAAATCTTTTCTCAAAGACTAGGATGAGCTACAACTGTGATAGGTAAAGATGCAGCTGTCACTTATAACAAGAGGTGAGGGTAGGTTAGTATTTTGTTTGTACAGTGACCTATTTTTGTCCTTAGTCAAAATTAGGAAGTGACTTTGTTTTCTATCTTACATCCTCATGATCACAGAGTGACCTTGTCTGATGTCAGTGTTTAATGAGGTGATGCATGTCCAAAAGGAAAACATCATGGGCCAGTTTAGAACCCCAGGCCAGCTCCTAACAACAGAGTTATAACAAGGTGTCAGAGGCTTCTTTTCTTTCTTAGTGGGCACAGATGTAGGACTTAAGGAGGACTCACTGGTGTGAGATATAAACTGAGCAAGGGGAGACAATCTATGACAAAGAGATTAGGCAGCTCATCTTTATAGCAGAGGTGGACTGCACTGCCCAGGGAATCATGTTCCTGAATCTCAGAACAATTCCATAAGGTAGGCATCATTCCCAACTTGAAGGTGGGAAAAATTTGATGTGCTATCTTGCAGTTGAATAGATTATCTCATAAGAGAAAATAAAAAACAGAACATGAATGAGCAACCTCTTTCCCTACGAATACACACTAACATCCAATATTCCCAATCTCTCTGGGCATCATAGAAGCCAAGAATAGCTATGACAACAAACAGAGACTCCCTTAATTTCATTGTTAAATGGTAAAAACAAATGAGCCGCCGCTAAGAGCTTTACAATTTGAGAAGGAATGTGTTTATGCAATAGGTTTCTTTTCTTCATCCTATTCTCTGTGGTAAAACAGAGAGGTATTAGGTAGTTTGCTTAATCCTTCCTACCAAGTAGCTAGAGATGAAAATGCACTTTGGGACCTGAATTTCATCCTCAAATGATTTACAAGGGTAGCAGAACTTCAGAATCAGTGGCAAATTTATGGAAAGTTAAAATTATTAATAAAGGTGGTAATAGCTTCCTTGTCAAAATCACTCTACAAAAATACATGCTCTTCAACTTGAACAATAAAGCAGTTGATAATTGTTATAGAAGACCACCACAAAAACTCATGCGAGTTGCAAGAAAAAAAAAAGGCATCAAGCACTGGTGGGGCAAGAAAAATGGGATTAGCCTTTAAATGGCAGCATGCCACCCGCAAAGAAAGGCAGGAAGTGAGAAAAGCTGGGGATGGAATTGGATTTGGAAAGTCAACACTGAGTGGGAAGGAACTGAAAATGATCACATCCTCTTCAACTGATGCTAGAATTTCTCTTTGTGGAAGGAAAACAGAAAACTTTTCATAGAAATTGCTTACCATATGTCTATGAGCCTAAGCCTTGTTTCTAAAGTTATAGTTGATTGGTGAAGCCATACACAACACAGGTAAAGTCTCAGTGCATGAACCACTACTGCAAACAACCCATGAGAAAGCAGGGAATTCATAGATGGACTTACTTTTTGACTAGTTTTATATTCATGAAACTTGCTTTAGAAAGAATATACTCAATTAGCATCAACAACAAATAATATCACTTTGAAAGGCAAGAATGGCTATTTAAAAGAAATTGCAAAGCCTATGAACAAAACTTATGATGGATGTAAGACATTTGGGGAACAATCACACAGAAATGAAACAGGTGGTGTAAGTTTCCACCCACCTTTGATGAGCTGAGTGGCTTTGGGTTAAACCTTTTGAACTCTCTGTGCTTCCATGTCCTCAGGTGTGGTATAAAGTGGTCTGTTGGACTCTTGGAAGTCATAGATGATCTAAATGTTGATTTTATCAAAGGAACTGCCAAGATACTCTCACAGGACCAAATATCTGAAATCAAACTGGAGGCTAATGATAAAGCACAGAGGAAACAGTGTTGAGTAAAAGCACATTCATAAAAATTAGTTTGTGGTGATTTATCACTAAAAGTTTAGAAGAATTCCACATTGATTGCTTAGCACAAGGTGCAGTGAGCAGTGGATATAGGTTCCCTGGATCTTTTACAGTCTCTCTCTCTCTCTTTTGCAAGAACAAGAAAGGGTTTATTAATTAGCTTAAGCTAGGGTCCACCTTCAACCTGGTTCACCGCCTAAGCGGTCCCACCAGAACATGGAGGCTGGACCAGTCTGTCTCTTTCTTCTTGATCATGAGATAAGAGATAATCCTTACTGCAAGGGGCTATGGTCACAGTAAGTCTATTAGCCTGGTGCAGATGATTTCCCAAAGCAGGGCATTTTAGGCCAGTGACCAGCATCCTAGTTCAGGACATTAGCTCTGGAGACAGATTTGGATTTGGATTTGTTTTTCAATTAGGAGTTGTGATGTTATGGGGACCCAAGCTAACTCAAGAAAGTTTCAGTTGCCACATGTGGGAATAGTGATACCTATCTCACAACACTTTATTGTGAGTGGGGACTGTGTTTGCTTTTCATTATGATGGAAGGAATTAAAAAAAATGCTTTCTGAATGAATTAATAAGAGACAGTGAAGATAATGTTAGGCAATGCCCAGCAGATAGCTTTCAGTACACAGTCATAGTTGTAGGGGTTAAAATTTACCACAGATCTCTGTTTTGCTAACTCCTAAGTTGTGGGTTCTGAGGCACAGCATGGATTCAGGCATCAATCATCATGTGTTGTACCCTAACCTTGACAATGATTGGCATGGAGATGGAGCCACTGACTCAATCTCAGCAGTGAGATTTGCCTAGGAGTCCTGTAAAGAGACTATCATGTTCCTTCCCAGAAGTGAGTCAGAGAAAATGCAGGTTCTGGGACTGCTGCAGTGACTCTGAGTGTGTGAAGCCTGACAAGGGAGCCAGCACTAAGGACCAGGTCAATGGGAAGCAGAGATTCAGGGTCCTGGAGACAGCATTTGTGCCCTGCATCAAACAGTAGGTTGAAACATATCTGCTCTGGCCTATTAGATTATAGACACATTATGGGAAGAATCTTATTTACTGCTTACAGCAACACAGTTATAATACTTGCCACAAAAATAACCCAGGTGTGGTAACATTCTCATTATCATCACAAGTAAAATAAAACACCAGCATCAAATATCACACTTTTTGTTTGACTTTACCAAAATTTGAGGGTGATCTTTGCTTCAAGCTTGTTACACTGATGACAAAACAGTCACTTCTTCCCTAAGTGGATCCTATTAGCTCCTTCCTGATGTCCTGGGAGATGGGGACCTGGTTATATGTAAAGAAGGGGCCAAGTACACACTATGCATTCCAATTAAATGCCATCAAGCCTCCTGCCTGCCTGGCAGAAAGAGTGCAACTACCCTTTTTCTCTGGCAATGATTGCTTTCAACACAACACTACAATTTTCTCCTTCCCAATTGATCTGTGTGGACCACCTCCTCCAATCACAAACAAATTACTCCTGCAAGTAACATCTGGGCCCACAATTAAATTCGTTCACACATCACAGACTGCCCATTACCGGACACTGGACACATGGTACGATTTGAGAGTTAATCAACTGCTACCTTGGAAATGAAGTTTTAGGCATCAAGAGGAAAGACAACTCCAAATTTTTCTTTTCTCTATGTAAGGATTTGGTTCCAGGTCATGTTCTATGATCTAGGAACTTAAGAGTGATTGCATGGTCTCCATTCACAAACCCCACTCAAAGAAGAGCAGTACTTGCTATTAAAAATAATTTGCAATAATTGTGTCACACTACTGACAATGCTGGGACCTGTAAAATCACTCTACAAGGATGTAATGAGCCTTTTTCTCCATTTTGAAAATTCACCATGTACTAGGCACATCAATAGGGGAAGGAAAGATCTGACTATAAAAGAGATATTGTTCCTGTCCTTAAGGATCTTCAGTCTAAAACAGGATGGAAAGATTTGTTGAATGTTAGAGAGAGCAGATACGCAACTATTCTTGACACTTTTTTTTAAATGTAACTCTCTTACAGTTAAGTTCACTGGCTCTGGAATCCAATAGCAATTCATTCATTTAATAGGTTCTTCACCCTCCACTTTCTCATGTGTAGAAGTGGTTAGCAATAAATACTGAAGGTACATTGTAGCTCTCAGAAGATGAAAATTGCTCACACATAGAAAACAATTATTCTCATACTTGGCACCAAGAGAACACTCAATATATTTTAACTTTTACGATTCTTAAGAACGTTCAGCATTGCTGTTAATACTTCAGCTCTGGATGGTAGAATAAAAAGGGTCAAAGACACATTCTTTGTATTCAGTAAATAAAAAATGCATTGGGTCAACTTCAGGGTCTATCAGACAGCAAATTCTAGAAAGAATTCCACAAAGGTTAAACTAAAATAGTAACATCCATTATAAAACACATGCTCTATCAGGCACCTCATCTCAGGATCAAGGAGAAGCCCTGAGTTAAAACAAAAACAAAAACACAGAATGAATAAAGAAGTTTGAAAGAATCTCTAGCCACTAGAGGAACACCTCTAGCTACTTGCTAAATATTTCAACATCACCCAAAATGTTTTTAGAGTTACATTCTATTTGACAGTATGTATTTTTGAGGGTTAGTGAAAATAACAGCTGCTAAGAATGAATCATCATTTTTATGTGCTGAAACTATTACTGTGCATCTGGTGTATATATTAGTAAGTCAGCATCATATTGATAGCTGCTAGTACTTGATGGCTTACCATGTATGGATACATACTCTATCCCACTTCGTCCTCCAAAACTCCCTTAAGCTAAATCTTATTATCATCATCCTAGCTTCAGATGAGAAATCAAAGATTCCCCAAATACAGCTGATTTGCCTGAGTCCACATAGCAGGTAAGTGGCTGAGGGAAAATTCTGAAGACTTAGGTCATCGGCTTTACCATACTTGCTAGGGCCACAGAAATGGGATGAGAATGCCTAATATGTTTCTCAGTCTTTTAAAATCATTTTCAAGATGAGAACTCAAATTTCACTCCCACGGGTAATATAGGCAGCCACAACAGTTGAACCCCATCCTACAACATCAGGATATGCCATTTGTCACTTCCCACCAGTGGATTGTCTGAAAAATGCATCAACAGAACCTACAACACACAGTAGCCAGACACCTCTGAATCTCAGGGTAGGCACACAATTATTCACAGTACAATTTTAAAGACTGACTCTTGCTCCAGACAGGGATCATCACCATGGTTCCTTTTTACATGTCACCTTTTGAACACTAGTCCACTTCATTTAATTGATTTCACGCTAACCAAGACATGGTTAGGCATGACTTGATGCATGTCACTTACATCCCAGGAGGTGGATACAGAGTGAGTGCACAAAGACCAGGCCACTCACCAGTGCTGACTTGAGGTTTCACATCAACGTCATGGCCCATGATTGGTAGCTGATAGTCCAAATGGAAGGCTGGAGGGCATCACTGAGTGTTAAGTTCCCTGTGCAAATCTGATGCCCAATGGCCTCTTTCCAACTGCCCTGGAAGTTGGAAGAGTAGAATCACTCTTCTTAAACAGGGACATTTTCTGGAAAGCACATGAAATGACATGGCTATGCTTATCTTGGAGGATGTGGCAGTCACAAGTATGGAACAGTTCAATGAGGTGGAGTAGTGTTCGCGAGGTGACAGATGATTAAGTAAAAAAAAAAAATACTAAGAGATTTTAAAAATATGCCAAAGAGTCTCATTCAGAATATTGGAAGACATGAGACTACGTGATTCTCTCCCTGGCTTCTCCTTCATGAAAACAATCTGGAGAGTCATTGTTTTGTTATATATAAGGCATTTTGGGGAGGGGGAGGGCATACTAGTTGAACCACATGGAGTCCAACCGGTTCAGTTATTTAATGACTACTCTTTAGACATCTGATTTCTCCACTGGCCCCTCTCCCCTCCACTTCCCATTACTCTCAGGGTTTCATTATTTTAAGAGTTTAATGCTGGCCCACTTAAACAGGGAAGGCTGAGTAACTCACTCAGCATAATGCTTTTATAATTTCAGTAATAAAGTGACAGGATGTTTGAAAGCCAGACACATTGTTCCCTAAGGCTGTGAGTTCCCCTCCCCAGATAGTTGTGTTCATAGCGAAGGAGTGTGTTGTGCACAGACTCAGCTTGTTGTCTGTGACCAAATTCTTGAATACCTGAACTAACCATGTGCATGATGAGATCTACATGTTAACTAAAAGGATGGAGGAAGCAGTTTTCCCATGTCCGGAGGAAAGCTTTGTTATTACTGTGTCAACTACACAATATAAATTCAACTAATCTTTGTCTAGTCACTGGTTCCAGATGGATTTCAGGAAACTCAGGAGAAATAGGTAGCATAACTCATCTCCTCCATTAACATTTACTCTCATGGAAGAGAAACGAGGTGGAGGCAACATGCACTAGAAAGGTATGTTTCCAAGCAAGCTGCCAAGAGAAGCAGTTAGTGTAACAAAGTCAGAGGAAGGGGTCATCTATGAGGGTGGAACAAGGAGGTGCCCACTGGAAGGAAAATATGCAGGATTTTGAAATAAAAGGTGTCAGCACAAGGATTCAGGTCAAAACCAAACTTGAACATATCACCAAGGAATACTTTTTACAGCACTCAGCACCCTCCTCTGACATGGCCAAGGGGTCTTGGGGTGGAAGGCAGAACAGGGCCATTTTGCTCAATTTACAGAAATAGCTGAGAGATCAAGCTATTTCTGCTGAATCCCACACACCAAACTGCACCCCTTCTGAGTTCCACTGGCTGCAATCTCCTCTTCAGCTTCAGTAGATGGAAGGAATTTGGACTCTTTGTGCTCCTTTGCATAGGATCCATAGGGAGGGTTAGTAAATTGAAGAGATTATGTTTAACAACAGCACCTTTCTACAACCACTTCCAATCAGCATCTTCATTTTAGAAATGCAAAAACAAACTAAAGAGACCGAGTGACTAGTCTAAAGTGGTGAAGCAAGAACTCAAATCCAGAGCTACTCTGACCCAAGACCAGGCTCTCCATCGCATTGGGGGGGTCAGATTAGTAATGCTGGTGTCACTGGAAATGCAGAGGCCCCAGTCCCAACAGAATCAGAAACTCTGGAGATGGAACACAGCAATCTGTGTTGTAAAGTCTTCCAGGTGACTCTGAGGCCCAAACTGGACAGTTATTGCTGAGAGCTTTCCTCTGACAGTTGACCTTAAATGAGGTCTAGTGAAAGCAGAGGGGTAAGGGAGGAAAGTCCTTTAAACTGAGCATCCATGGGGAAATCAAAACAAAATTTGGAATCTTTCTGAGCAGTAGGTGAGTCTATATTGGTCAACCAACCAGTCCATAAATGGAGCCACTGTTGGCAAAGGCAGGCACAGGACGGACATAGTGTGATGCTCTCTGTCCAGGGTAACAGCTTTCAGGCCCTGGTCACAAGTTGGTTCTGCCAACAGTGTGACCTTGGGCAAGTTTTTAAACCTGCCTGGGTGCTTAATTCCCACTGACTGTGGAGCCACGTGATTTGTCCTGTTTTTCCTGCTCTAATGCCACTTGTCTCTATGGCAGTCACTCAGGGCTCAGGCAGAAGTAGGAACTACTTTGAGAGGCAGACAGAGGATTTAGAAAGAGCAGAAGATTCAGATGACTTAACTGATTCTGGAAGATTTATTGAAGTAGGTAGGGTCAGCACCTCTAGAATCCAGACTGGAAGAGAGGGTGAATTGAGATAGAGACAGTGCCTTCCAAAAGTGGGAGGCTAAGATTGGGGAGGGGTAAGGGAAGCTAAATAGGTTTGAGATCAAACTGAGAATCTGAGCTCAGGTATAGTAGTTCTTGACCTTGAAGTAGAGCTATTTAATCACTGATTGTTTTTTTTTTTCTTTAACCCAGCATACTGCTGCTCAGTCAGTGCAAATTTGCTCTTCCAGAGCCATTTGCAATGTCTAGAGATATCAGAGCATATGTGGTAGGAGGTTGCTACTGGCATCTGGTAGGTGAAGGCCAGGGACGCTGGGATACAGCTACACTCCTATGAGACACTCTGACCCCACAGGTATTGTTACTCATGTTACTCATGTTACTCATGTCCAGGTTGAAATTCCATCTCCCAGCAGATGAGCCCTGATGTTTTATCTGAGAACTAGTTGAAAAAACAGTAGTTAATGTGCTCACTTAAAATATCTTTTTAAGAGCAATTTTTGGTTCATAGGAAAATGGAAAGCATGGAGATTTCCATTATCCCTCCTTACTCCCCCTGCCAGTGCCCACTGCCATTTTCTTCAGTCCCTTTCAGTGGTTGCTAAAAGAAGGTTCCAATTCTTAGCTGCCAAGATACACAAAGTTCTCAACTTTGGACTTGGGTCACCTGAGCCATAGGGCAGGATATGCTACCTGGTGCCTGCCCCAGCCTTGTGCCTTCTCTATCAAGTTCATGTGTCTGCTCATTGAGAGTGCATGAGGCAGAAAGGGGCAGCCTTGTGTTCTCTGGAGGACCCAGAAGCCTGGGGGTTAGAGTCCCTCATCCACTCCAGGCTGTTAGTATGATTTTGGAGTCTTGGCAAAGCTAGGGCAAAGGAAGCAGACCCCAAGCTGACAGCTATGTATAAAAGTCTACATGGAAGTATTGTTCTCCAGGCATGTAAATGCCTTTGTGGTCTTTCCTCTTTCCTTCCAGAGGAGTCCTGGATATCAGCTGAGAGGAGAAGTGAACCATGAAAAACACTGGCTTCTAGTCAGAGTAATTCCATTAGGAGCAGGAATGGCTTGCTGAAACACGAGGCAGAGAAATCATCTGCAGAGCACCAACAGCTGGGCCCACATGACATCACTCGCCAAAATCAAAGGAAATGAGCTAATCAGATATGCATAAAAGCCCTTTCTGTTTGCTTGCTTAGAAGGTTACCATTTGCTTTCAAGCTAGAGATGAAAAAAAAAAAAAAAAAAAAACTCTTTGAAAACTGTTGGCCCTAATATTTTGCTTCTTTAAATTGTTTTCAGTTATTGGAGCAGACATGAAAATAAAATGCTTGACATGTTCTCAGGTCACTGCATATTAGGAGGAATGACCACAGGAATGATTTTTTCGCAGATTCCTGCCAGGCAATTGAGGGTCCTCTACCCCCTTCCCTCCTCAATGAAAAACACACAAAAAGACAACCCATGTAACTTGTATGTCTTTGTACACCATATCCCTTTATGCGTGGACCTTTTTGTTTCATTGCAAGTTTCTCTAGGTCTATGGTTGTGTAAATGCATATTAAATTAAGGATAGAAAACTGGGTAAAATACAATTAAATAGCATTAAGTTAAAGAGGCCAAGGACAAGGAATTCAGAGTGACCCACCTGGGAGAGGCAAAGAGGGAAAATTCAGTTATTCACCAAAGATAGGGCAGGAGATGGTGTGGGGTGGGCTTTGGTTTGGAGTACAATCAGCAAGAGCATAAAAGGAACAGAAGCCTGGGTTTTTGGTAAAAAATCATCTTCTCCTTCTCCTGACCTTCTCCACAGGTTGGGCTGGGAAAAAAGCAGAATTTTATAGCCATTTGCAGTGACCTGGCTAAGTCCTGACCTAGGAGCTACCCAGGACTCTCAGAAAGGGAGACTTGCTAGGGTGCTATTCCTGGTTGAAAAGGTGTGCTAGGTGTTGGTGGGAGCAGAGATCCATTCACCATGAGGCTTGTCTTGCCATCACAGTTGTCCTGAGATCAGCTGAGAGAGCCAGGATCCAAGGTTGTCCAGCTGCCAAGCTGGTTAACATTAATGGGGACTGAGTAGAAAGTGCTGGAACTCAGAAACAGCTGTGCTCTGCTGGGTAAGTTTCAGAGGGCCTGTGTTGGGAGTGGGGATGTTTTTCACACTCCTTCACTCGAGGTCTCCATTTAAACTGCTTTTAGGAGCAGGACAATTTTATGTCAATTTTATTGGAAAGTAACTTTATAGTTCCTGCTTTCCTTCCCATTACTAGTATTCCCCTTACTTTTCTGAAGGAAAAATAATTTCCTCATAAGATGCATTTCTGGAAGTATCTTAAGATAACTTTATCTACAACTCTATAACAAAAACCTACAATCCTATTTAAAATGCACTAAGGACTTAGACATTCCTCTAAAGAAAAGATACAAATGGCCAATAAGCACCTGAAAAGATGTTCAGCCTTACTCATCATCAGGGAAATGCAAATCAAAACCACAATGGGATACAGGTTTACCCCACTATCCCAAAAAGATTCTTATGAAACCTTCCATCAGTTAAAATAGCATAAGGTAAAGGAGCAATTACCACTCATTTCTATGGAAATATTTTTGAGTGTTCCCAGACCCAGAAAATAACCCACCAAATCATACCGAGTAACACACAAAACCCAAAATCATTAGTAGCAGAAGCAGACATGGTATGGAAATGCACATGTAGAAGGGAGTCTGGGAAGGAGTCTTTCACTGCCTGAGAAGGTGCCATCATCAGAGGAGCAGCTTCAAAAACCCATTCTGAACATGCCTATTGCTTTCCCCCATTTTTTTGTAAATGTAGAAATCCTTTTTGATTTCTCTCAGCCAACACAGATAAGAGGTGAAGTCTTTTTCAAAAGTTACAATAGTGGTGTACAAAATGCCAACTTTTGAAAAGGGAGTGTTTTCCTTTTCCAGTTAAGATGACTACTATTTTGCCACCATCCTAATTAAGGTAGGGTCATTGTCAGTCCTAGCAGTTTATTAAATGTCAGAACCCTCAGCATCACATTTGCAGGATTTTTAACAGTGAACAGGGAGAGCAAAGAAACAACCACTTTAGTGTCCCCACCACCTGGGGTGATGCTGTTCTTTCCATCCCCCTCCAAGCCCCAGGTGAGCCCACTTGTGTACACATGCACCCATTGTAGCAGGTGTGTGCAATCATGGGATGTACAATATCATAGATGTTCATGGGATGTACAATAATATCATAGATGTTGGTCATAGAGGCTAATGACAGAAGGGTGTGAAAAATCTTGATAACTCATTTGCCACACAGCTACCAACAAACAAACAGAAAATAATAACTATAGGTGAGACATGGAGAAATTAGAATCTCCACATTCTTTTGGTAAGAATGTCAAATGCTGTGGCCTTGGTGAAATCTATATAGCAATTCTTCAAAGGATAGAAATTAGAATTACCACAAGCAGTTCCATTTCTCTGCTTGTACCTCAAATAAGTGAACACAGGATCTCAAAGAGATATGTCCATATTCAAATCCATAGCAGCATTATTCATAATTAGTTAAAAACACAGAAACAAACAAGTGTGTTGACAGGTAAATGGGTAAATAAAATGAGGCATATATACACTAAGGAATATTATGCAGCTTTAAAAAGAAAGGAAATTCTAGTACCTGTTAAAACATGGATGACCCTTGAAAACATTGTACTAAATGAAACAAACCAGATACAAAAAGTCAAATATTGTCTTACTTCTCTTCTATTAGGGACCTAATGGTATCAAATTCATAGAGAGAGAGACTAGAATGTGGGCTACCAGAACCTCGACAGAGGAATAAGAAAGTATTAGTGTTTAATGAAGACAGTTTCAATTTTGCAAGATAAAAAGAGTTCTGGAGATGGATGGTCATGATGGCTGTACCAATATGAGTGTATTTAATTCCATTGATGTACACTTAAAATTGGCTAAGATAGTAAACTTTGTTATGTGTATTTTAGTACAATTAAAATAAGTATTTTAGGTGGCCTTTATGTGCATAATATGAAGACTAGTAATAAGCACTGCTATAATCTACGGCATATTGACAATGTGTCAAGTGAAGTACACAAAACTCATTTAACCCTGAGTCCAATTCCATAATATGGCTTTACTTTTCAGAAGGGTATCATCATATAGATATTAAGTGGTAGGGGGCTGGAACCTAGACTCAGGTGGCCCTGAGGTTCACACATCTGACCCCATGCTGACTCATACAGGTTTCAGCCAATAAGTCAGCATGATTCTTCCTTATTCTCTACAAATGAGGAGATGGATGC
The DNA here is from genome assembly GCA_004024945.1 of Uropsilus gracilis. Classification (NCBI taxonomy): domain Eukaryota; kingdom Metazoa; phylum Chordata; class Mammalia; order Eulipotyphla; family Talpidae; genus Uropsilus; species Uropsilus gracilis. The sequence goes on along the minus strand of PVHY01003693.1, from coordinate 85,300 downwards.
TCAGAGAAGTTCCAGGGATGATACTGTAGAAAGAGACAGATATTTTTGAGTATAAATTTCCATCCTTGATCTATTTCATCACACTCAACTGATTTTATTTTGAAACCAAATTTATATATTACCCAATGACTTCCTTTTCAATGGGGTCATTTTCCCATTTGCGGCCATAGGAGATAACATGTATTCAACTCTTTACATGTGCCAGACACTATTCTAAAATCTTCCTATGGATTAACTAACTTAATCCTCACAACTCCCCCAGGTGAATTCCATTTTAGAGAAGGAGATAAGAAAGGGTGAAGTGAATTTGCCCTGGGACACAAAACTAGTGGTTGGCAGAGTGAGGATTTGAAACCAAGCAGATGGGCTCCAGAGAATTCCTGCGCTGTGACCACTCAGCTACTCCACATAATGAATATTACACCCTGAGGATTGGGTGCAAAGTGTACTGGAGAACTTTGATCCAATAAAATAGCTAGTGATGGAATGGATACTCCAGAAGGCACTGCCTTTTATGGAATGGAGAAGTCTACCTGCAGTCTGTTTAGCTGGATTTGTTCTCTCAGTTCAAATGAACTTGTTGACATTTCTTTTAAGAAGTTGTTCAATGTTCTGACTGCCATGCTAATGGGCTCTGGAAGCCATTGAGTATTTATGGTAAAAGTTAAGTGTTGCTAAAGATGCTACTCGAAGTATTTCAGAGTGTGCTCACAGTTCTCCATAGAACTGAGCACCTTCTGCCCTGGGTTCCAATCATGAAAGGGTGCTCACTGAATTAAAAACTGAACTGCCCTCCCTCCAAGTGCTTGGTGTTAAAGGTCTTCCACAGAAGGAAGCAGTTGTGATGACCAATTGTTCTGTAAGCCTCAGGCTCACCAATCTCTGTGGGTTCTTTATTGGTTTTAGCAGTTACACAGACATACAAGGCAAGATGAGGCTAGCCATTGACCTGGGGGAAGAGGAGCAGGAGGCAGGCAAGACCCCCCCCCCCCCCAGCCCTCCAGGGATCTTCAAACTCTTTCTCTGGGCTTTCTCTCTGGCACTCTTGTGCTCTCCTATTTCCATGTTCTCCCTGGTGTTTGTGCTCATGCTGTCTCATGTGCTCTCTCCCAGGCCCAGGTGTGCACGCTTACACATGCACACACCCGCTAGACAGCACAATAATGGGGAAGATGCAATACTCCCATTATACATGCTGATGTAGGAAAAAGCCTGACTAACTCACTTACCCTTCACCATTTCTCACTGGGGATGGGCTAGCATCTCCCTCATGACTATCACATCCAGGAGAGACCTTGGGGACGTGGGGCATTTGATTCCCTCGGATGACTAAGGCATGCTACCTCAGGGGACCAATTGCTCTAGGTCAAAGGAAAGAGTGGCCAGAATGTTTATACACAGGTGTCTAGGTGTTCAGCATTCCACTTTTAGGACAACCAAATCCTGTCTAGGGTGGAGGACGAATGGAGTATTCTGGTGGTCTCAGTCGCCTGAAGGACCTCACTCTGTTCCATTCTGCTTTAACCTTTAGCACACATACCTTCATCTTTACTAATGGATTTGTTTGTACTTGTGAGTTCTATCATGTATGTGTATGTGTGTTTAAGTGTGTATGAGTGCCTGTGTGGCTAGGAGGGAGTGTGGACACAGTTGTAATCTTCAATCTTTTCAACACACTCTGTTTAGATAAATCTACTTGCTAGAAAGAGTTTAGAGACGACCAGATGAATAGAGTTCAACAATAAAAATTAACCTACTAGTAACCTGCTTTCTTCCCTGACATTTCTCAGTGATGCTGGTTACTAATCTGCAGTCAAGGGAGGGAACCAGAGCCACATGGTCTACTTGGAAATCCCACCATGTCACTCACTAGCTCAGCAGCTGAATCAATTACTGAAGATACATAAAATCAGGATGCATTCAAGATTAGGATGGCCTCCTGGCACCACTGAGGGTATTAAAATGAAAGAAATACAAGTGTGCCTAGAACTGTGGCTGTTGTTGGACAAATCTTTACTCAGAAATTTTGATGTCTCAAAATTTTTCTCCTATGCAAGCTGCCTCACACTTCTGGTAAATTGCCCCCTAATTTTTCCTCTAGCCCTGTCTTTCTTTTTGTGTATCTTCTAAATTAAAAGGCCAGGAAGAAACTGAGAGGATAAAATCAGAACTTTGGGTTCAAGTGGGAAGATGTCCAAGAAAACCTGTATTTGCATTTCAAATCAGGGGTTGCTCTCACTGCGGTATCTCTGCCATCAGAGGAAGGCGGTTGTCTCCACATACCAACTGAGAGAAGGAACTCTGGGTTCTGAGACCTCTGGGTCAGTATCCTCCCTGAGTTCTAGCACAGCCAAAACTCGACAGACTGTGTTCTTGGTTATGATGAGGCTTCAAGTCATTGGGCTGGCGCGTGAGTACATCTAGCACTGCCCAATGACAGGTTGTCATTGCCACTGTGCATTTCCAGTCTACCAAACCAGGAGGCAGGCTGAGAATAAAAATTCCAGGTGGAGATGGTCAACCCTTATGAGATACACAGATTTACTATCTCAGCTTTGTTCCTAGAACTCCAGGCCTAAGAAGTTTCCTCCTGAGCCTATGGATCCTTGCTATTACAGCCAGAGTCGAGAAATTCTATCTCCTGATGAAAAATCCACCTTTACCCTAGAAGCCACCTCAGAAAGAGAGAAACATAAGGCCTTGTTCACCAGGTCACCACTTTCTGAGGGTAAGAGAAGCTGGCTGGAGGGCCCAAGAGCAGCGGTTGGGAATGGGGACAAATCAGCAAGGGTGAGAAGGTGATGTGGCCCCCAGGCCCCGTGCGGCAGGCTGGCTTCAGTCTAATTGCAGCACATTCCTGAGATCTGGCGTCATTCACGAGGCAACAATGGCAGTGCCTCGGCAAGATGGATGGAGAGGATGAGAGTACCCATGAAAGACGTGCACAAACACCCGCTGACCCCTGCAACCCATGAGCATATTCGAAATGGAGCCAGACTAAATGAAACCAAGGTCTCTGTCCGGCATTTGAAAGCCAGCAAAAATAGGAACTCAGTGTCTTTCTAAATTCACAGAGTATATTACCTTAGTCATAAAATTGGGGACTTTCAAATCTAATTTGTTCAGCGCTAGTGCTGTTGAAGGCTGGGCAGGCTTCCAAAGGAAATCACCTCCACGCAAACAGAGATTAGCAGCTCTCCACTGGAGACATATGGGAATGATTCTCTGTAATCTCCAGTAATTGTGGCTGTATTACATTCAAATCCTGTTTTCAATTTTCTTAAACTTCTAGACTGATTGTGTTATTAAATCATGCTGGCTGATGTGTTTAATAAGGACCTATTAAATGTTTATAAAATTAGGGAAATAAATATGGGCTTTGAGTCCGATTGCCCAATGGATCTGGTAACCTATTGTTAAAATAACAGCCCTGCTGTTAAAACTGGGTCTCCTGGCTACATCCGCGGGAACTCACTTTAAAACACCATACCAAGTTTAGAGCAGAGCTTTCGCCGAATACAGCATTCACTGAAGAATTTGCCTCCCCACCTCCTGCTACTCCACAAAGAGAGCAACACATTCAAGGGAGCCTAACTGTGACATGGAGTGTGTTGGCTGACAAGAGATGTCACCTCTGCTTCCAATAAGCAGTGATAACACCATTTCCTGAGAAGACAGGGAGAGTTCAGTCATCTTCTTGTTCTTGTGGAATCCTCCACCTGGCTTCATTTCAAGCCCTGCATTTCTCTAAGGTCTTCCTTAGAAAGGTATCCTCAGCCTTTAGAGGTGTAAGGAAAATGTGGTGAGGATCTACACAGCAGGGGAGAGAACAAGTCACACATGTTCTTGGAACAGAGGGACTACCTTAGGAATTACTTTCCTGTTGCAGCTTGTGGCCATGGGTGGTGGAGAAATATAGCTTGGTAACTAGTTCAGGAGTCTCTACCTTCTTGGCATCTGAAAGCAAAGGGTAAAAATGCCTGCAGAGAGATCCAGGTGTAGATGGCTAAGACCATCCTGAAACAACAGGCTCTTGGTATATCCGAGCTGGGACAGAGCAGGGCAGGGGGGTTTGCACCCAGCTCTACACCAAGCCCTTGGGAAAGGTGTCTTGATTTCTCTGGTAACAGTGTCTACCTCCAAGACTTTCTGAAAGGATTAACTAGCATGGTAAAAGGACTCTAGTGGTTGCTAAATAAACAAGAAGTGAAGAAGTAGAGTCCTGGTTCAAATCTATAATCTCTTTTAGAGTGCTAAGAAGAATGAAGATACCCTGTTAAAAGTAAACATGAATACATAATTGACAGTCCCAGCGTACCCCTAAGTGTGGCATTAGACACAGCACAGCAGGATTCTCCTCCAAAGCAATTCTCTAACAGACAAAACCTGAACTTCAGTTCTTCCTGGCAAAACACTCTGGGCCACCTGGCCTTAAACCACAATTTCCTACATTCTCAACCACAGCTCAAGTAATTCTGTTATCTTCAGGGCAAATGCAAACCCTACTTTCTAGGAGGAATTAACCTTTGAGTTTCCCTTGAGGAAGGGGAGAGCAATTAAACAATCTTTCTGGTACTTAAAAAAAAAAAACAAACAAACAAACCCACATCATTATCTTGGTATAAACATACCCCCTTAAAATATTTCTAACCAGAGTGGACCAGGTCCCCTGCTCACTCACCCACTGCTGCAACCCCATGTAGGCATATTATAAAGTGCTGTGGAGCTGGCCTGGTTCACATTAGGGCCCTGAGAGGCTAGAGGAGAATTGGCTATAAGGTTAATATTTGGCAGAACCTTGTAAATGACCTGGTTGTTATTTTATATTGCCTACAGTTTCCAAATCACCACTGCTTGCCAGAAAGGCTGCCAGTGTGGTCAGGCATTGCACACAGCAGTGTCACAGCCTGCCTCGTGGAAGGACCCACTCACTCTGTGTGTGTGTGTGTGTGTGTGTGTGTGTGTGTGCATTTTCCATGAGTGTGTGCACAGGCCCCACCTTCCATTAGTAGGCACAGCCCAAATGTAGCAGAAACCCAGTCTGGCAATTATTTTTACAGATTTTTTTTTATCTGCCCTCAGGGGACCTTCTCCCAGTTTAATTGTCTAAGGTGATTGTTTCCTTGTGGGATTTTATTTCGAAATGGTCCTGTTAAAATTTCTTTCTGAGGGGGAAGGAAAGAGAGGATGGAATTTTTCTTTTTTAATCTCCTTAAACACACAAACCCACAATCACATAAAAATTCACCAAACTGTGTATCCTGAAATTAATAGAGGTGTTTCATGATGCATAGATTTTTAAATTATTTGTCTAAAGATATGTTTAGGATTGATTATATTAAAGGTGTATAAATCTTAGTCCCCTCCCCCCCCACCCCATTGCCTTGGAAATGAATTCAAGCAAACCCACTGAATTTTAAGTTAAGACAAACAGGGGGAGAGACCATTTGTCTCCAGTTATACATGAAATAGCTTATAATAGTGGATGCTGAGTTCATGAAGTATATGTTCAACCCCCTTTGATATAAATTCCATCATCAGCTCACAAAGAAATTGTATTTATGCATAAGACAGTGCTCTCTAACACAAACCCCTATAAATTATGAGAACAGAAAATCCAAATTTATAAGATGCCATTTCTGGATTTATTTTTAATGCTCTCTCCTGCATATTACCAAACAAATGCCACATTAGCAGAGCATGAAAGGCTTTTTACTGGCATAAGCTATGGCCATGAAATCCACAGCACAGTCTGGGCCAGAGTGTGTATGTTTGTGGGGGGTGAGGTACAAATGAAGAAGCAAAGGGAAAGCATGAGAGTGGCCAGAGCTTAGGAGTGCTTGGGAGGTCCAGAAACCAGTTGTTTCCTTGAGTGTAGACAAGCCAGTCATTTTCCTTTGAAGGGAGTCATAGCCCATGATCCATTCATAATAGTAATTACAGGTGATTATTTTTATTTCCTGAGAATATGAGTCTGTACTTGGAAACTCCACCTGGTAGCATCAGACCCACTTCTCTTCTTTCACTAATTCATTAATTATTCATATACTCATTCATTCATTCATTCATTCATCCAGTCATCAATTATGTATTGCCTGTTTAATATGTGTAAACCACTCAGTTAAGGAACTGAAGACACAGATTCCAGTAAGAAGACTATACAGGATATAGTTAGAATGTAAACTCTGGACAAGTTCATCTGAAATAAGAATGTAGAAATAATATTAAAGACAAGGCCCAACATTTATTAAATACTGACTTGACCAGGTACTATTCTAAGGTCTTACACGTGTCTTATACTCTTTTTCCTCTTGATGAGACTAGATACAATTATTTGCTTATTTAATGAGAAAACTAAAGTTAAAAGTAATTTCTTAGCTCCTGGTTAGGAATAGAGCTAACATTTGAATCCAAGTCTTCAAGGTCAACAATTTTAATCACTTATGTTGAAAGGAGCTAGTGCTCCTGAATCAATCAACCAATTAATCATCAGACTTCCATGTACTGCCTTTTGTTGATGGTATGATCTTGAATCAATTATTTCACCAGGCATACCTCAGTTTTCTCACAACTAAAATGGGAATAATAATAGCACCTGCCTCCTCTAGTCAAGGTGAAGATTAAAAGGAAAGATGTACTCATGTAGAACAGAGCTTGGGAAGGGATATGCTCCCTGTGAGTTACTCATATTTATCGATCATCATCACTATTATTTGGTGAGTATCACTCTCACTCTAAGCAATGGCTTTATGAAGCCACTGGGGTTTAATTCTCTGACATAATCTGGTTGTACAGCTTAAACGCAGTTGTCAACCAGAAGAGATGAACCAGCAAAAGGTCTTGGAGCTTAAATGCCCCTCCTAAGTGATCCAACTCAAACCACCAATCTAGTGAAATTGTTTCCATCATTCTAGAGTTCAAGATCACTTTGGGGTCTGGGGTAGGTGCAATTTAGTGGCTTTCTCTGAAACTTCAGCCTACAGCTCAAGTCCCCTCATACAGCACAACTCTTTGGCCTTCTGCTTTTCATTCTTACTCAGGAAAGACTAGAGGCAGTATCTCTAAGCAGTTAAGAATTTTGATTGTTTTCTTTTTTTTTTTTTTTTTTTCAAAAAGCACCAAGGCCATCAGGACAAGATGCTAGAATATCACAATGCATAGATGCTGAAATGTAACTGCTCAGTAAAGGCTCCTTCTGTTCAAGGGGCTGGTACTAACCTCCCACCAGCTCTGTCTGCAGAAATCTATTGTTACTATTTAATGTCTAATTTTCTGTTTTAACCAAAGTTCTTGGAGGCAAGCAACAGAAACCAAATTGGGCTAATTGATGCAGAAAAGGAATTCTCATGGAGAATATAGTGTTAAAAAGTCAGTGGAAACCAAGTTTAAAAACCATTAGCCTGGAAGATGACCCTGCCACAGAGCATTGTGAACAGGACAGAACTTTATCTAGGACCAGTGTTTAAGATTGGTACCTATATCTGTGAACCAAGTAGTGGGACCATCTCTGCTTTCCTGGGTCAACTCTGCTTTCCTGAACACTGCCTCTTTCCATACCCATCATCACTATCAAAGAACCCCTCACAGGCGTTACAACTCTGTCTCCTGGGTACAAAACCAGGAGTAGATACACATGGCTCATGCCCTCCTTCTTGGGAGAACCTTGGGAGAAGCAAATTTTGACTGAGCCTGCCTGCCTATCTCATAAGGTGGCAATTTGAAAATAATGGGGGACTATTTCAGCTGCTGCCAGCCCAAGCTAATGACAGAAGGATTCTCCATCTTCCCAGCTAGACAGTGATTATCTGGAATGACTGCCTGTCCTACTTGGGAACATTTTACAATATCTACACACATTTCTGGTTGTCACACTGCAAGAAGTGTGACCATCATCTAATGGTTAGAGGGCAGGGGTAGTACCAAATATCCTACAATGCACAGGACAATAAAGGATTAAATGCCAACATGTCAAGATGCAGAGGCCTGTGTTAGACTGAAGGCTCCAGTGCTTCAAAATCAAATGCTTTGATTTTCCTCAGAGTTAGGAAATGCCACCATTGAGGGAAGGGCCCTAAGTGTTAAACAAATAAACAAAAGAAAGGGTGTGCATGCAGATGTTCTTGACTGTCCACTGGTTGTTCTTTCTTTCCATGTCCACCTTCTTCCTGGCCACTGTGGCTTCTAAGTAAATACTTCTAATTAAAACAGAAGCCTAGTATACACTAGCCCAGTGAATAAACTTGGAGCAAAATCCAGAGTTTAAATGATGCCTACAAAGTCCTCAGTGATCTAGTCTTCCCTTCACTCTTCAACTTCTTCGCCTACTACTTTCCCTCATTCACTCTGCTCCAACCACACCAGCTTCCTTGTCATTCTTCCAGCATGTCAGTCACCACTGTCCCCTCTGCCTGGAATGCTCCCTATCCTCTCAACTCCCTGGGAAGCTGAGGGGCTCACTCTTTCACCTCCTCATAGGTTTTTGCTGACATGATCTCTTTACAATCATGTGGATGCTTAGCTCACCCCACTCCACTCCATTGCTGCCCTAACTGCTCCTGAGAACTTTATAAAACTCCTTGTTTTTAACAACTTCATACATCATTGATATACGATTACTACATACATATGTAATTGAAATATTGATGTTCAGAGAACTACACAGAATTGATGGTTACAATTTGATGAGTTTGGACAGATGCAAAAACTGTGATGCCATCCCTGTAATTAAACCAAAGGATAATAAACATAACCATCATTTCCAAAGTTTCCTGTGTACCTTTGACCTTTCTGTTTTGTTGTTGTTCATCTTTTTTTTCCCTGTAGAAACACATGGTATCAGATGTACTCTTCACAAATTTTGAAGTGCATGGTGTATTGTAACCTGTGGAATGACAGGTATCATGTCATCAGCTCTCTAGAACTTAGTATCCAATAAACAGTCACACTATTATTTTATTCTTCCAACATGGAGATATTTCTAGAATACTATAAAGTTTGTTACTATGTTGTGCTTATTAGTTACTGTCTTCCTGTACTTCCTCCACTACAGCTTGTTCATACTGTATACTGAGTGCCTAGAATTATGTCTGCACAGAGTAGATGCTCCATAAATGTTTGCTGAATGAACAAAAAACAAAACCACCCCTGAGATGCAACACAGACTGAAAATGCAAAAAGTACAAAGGCTTCCTAAGTTCACAGAATGATGAATCTAATACTGAAAATGCAAAATGTACAAAGGCTTCCTAAGTTCACAGAATGATGAATCTATCATGGTGTGGCAGATATATAGGACTTCTGGGTATTTGTCAGTGTTTGGGGATGGATGCAGCCTCCTGGGGTTTCCTGGATGTCAAAGAGGGGCCCTAGGGCTTCCAAAAATAGCCTTTACATCTCACAAGTCTATAAGGAAATGTAAGTACCCAAACTTTACAAATGAGGAAACTGGGGCCCAGGGAGTTGATGTAACTTTACCAAGGGCAACTCATCGTGGAAGTAGCAAAGCTGTGACAGAAATCTGTTTTTTTCTGTCACTAAGGCTGGTGACCCTAACTCAACCTGGGAGGACACTGAGCTTGGCCTGGTGGGGAGTTCAGGTGGGCTCTCTGGAGCAAGTACCCTGTGGTCCCATGAAAGGAAGAATTCCCTGATTAACAGGCAGAGATAGTAGCTAAGTTCATAGTATTACTGTTCAAGAAACCTCTTCAAACTATCAATTTTTTGATAACCTAGTATTAACATAATAACATAATATGTACATGGAATGATTTCATGTTAAGTAGAAGATTAGCAGTCTCTAAGTCATAGCACATTGATTAGATCATATTTTACAGATGTGGGGACAGAGGCATGGAATATATGGTCACTTGTTCCAATATGTCTAGGAGGGGATTCAGTGGTCTCTGTTTTTCTGCCTTGAGGATCAATATTAAGGCTTGATCTTGAAGAGAAATTCTATAGCAATATCACAAATGTCGAATGACCAAATAGTCACACATTTCTCTTTCATCTAAGATGTGTGATGAGCTTTTCAGATGTCTTTCAAAACAAACCAAAACAACGTCATTTGTCATATTGGCTAATTTCTGTGGGATAAATACTCCCACGGTGGTTGAGTCTAAGCCACTGACGTTACATCACTGAATGTGGGCTGGGAAGCAGAGTGTGAGTCAGTACAACTGACCCCACCCTGCTGGTCCCTGCCATTCTCTGTGACTCTGTGTGATACACCACATTACAAATGAGCATGTGCTTGTTCCAGCTATGAGAGTAAGCACAACTGCATAACTGACATGACATGGGTACCATATCCACAGAGACCTTGCCCATGTGAGCTCTGAGTGCCTAAAACAGCCCCCAGAAGCATCCTGGCCCTTACTATGGGGATGAAGCCACTGCCTTGGCTTTGCCTGCCCGATGCACTCACCTACTAAATTAACTGACTTAGTTTGTCAAAGGCAGAGCAAGGACAATAGCAATATGAGTTCCAGGTCCTGTAGCAATCTTTTGGTGTTTCCTGGAATTTTGAACAGGAGCAGACTAGTCCTCCCCCGTGAGTGGTATACTCTCCAAAGCAGTGAGTGGATCACAGAGCATCACAGATCCATGCTGGGAACTCCTGCTGGTCTGGCTTCCTGGAGAGCAGTCCACAGTTTCTCTGTTACCTTGATGTGGAGTTGAACTGTAGAGGAGTTTGACAACATAAGCTAAAAGTATTCTCAACCTCCCTTTGATTTAGACAGAAAAAAAAATTTTTAAAGATAAAATATAACATACTTATAGGCCATCAAGACCACAGTCCTTAGAAGATGTGGGCAAACTTTCAGCTCTGTCAAGAAATAGGTAAGTGCTCTAGTAGATGAACACAGACAAACTGTTAAAGGAAAATGAGGATAAATCAAAACTCGTCCTTGGCATCTATTTCAGAACATTTGAACCAATGTAACAGCATGCCTTACAATGAATGACTTTATAAGCAAAGAATTTATCTCTCACTGTTCTGGAGACTGGGGAGTTCAAGATCAAGGGGTTGGCACATTGGGTGTCCAGAGAAACCCTGACTCTCTTTGGGAGGCCATCTTCTCTCTGTGTCCTCTTGAGCTGCATATTCAGCTTTGATAAGGGCACTAATCTTGGTCTGGAGGCTTTACCACTGTGGTCATTCATCTACCAAAGGCCCAACCTCTAAATATTGGGGGTTATGTGTCAACATATGAATGGGGGGAGGAAGGATATAGACATTCAATTGATACCAGCTTCTAGATGCTAAAATACATCCCATTTTTTTTTCTACAGAGGACAGATATCAGCAGGAAACATTCTTAAAGGTTGTCAAGCTCCTTAGATACCAAATTCCTGGAAGTCAGCATTTCCTACAAGGGTTGGATGGCTAGGACAAACATGTGTTGGTGAGCAGGTGTGAGGGGAAGATAAAAAATTGCCAATTTGGAGAGGATGTTATGTACCTGGATTGGACTGTGACCCACACGGTAGAATTGGAATCATTAAGAACTCCCACATCACCCATCACCCACAGAGTTGGCTTCATAGGTATAAAACTCAAGCCAAGTAGGGCCTGCACTTGGATCACCCTCTACCCTTCTACCTGGGCACAGCTGTTGCCATCTCAAAATTCTCAACAACTTTTGAACAAGAGATCCAGAATTTTCATTGAAAATTGGTTTGTATCATTCAAAGGAGCCATTACAGGAGCTGAGATTATAGCTTCCCCCCCCCCAAAAGACTAGGTCTTTCTATGTTGCCCAGGGTGTCTTGAACCCATGGACTCAAGTGATTCCCCAGCCTGAGCCTCCTAGATAACTGGGATTAAAGGTGCATGCCACCACACCTGGCAGATTATAGCTTTTTAAATGCTGTATCTGGATATTGATCACTTTGTACCACAAGCCATGAGGGGAAGGTCAGCAGAGGGATGCATGACTTAGTAAGGAAAAAACCTGTGAGCAAGGATACATTTTATCTGAGTAATTAATGCATCATAATTGATATTTATTCAGAAGGCAGAAAGCAACTGTGGGCCATGGGTTGTGGTGTCTCCAAAAAGAAGGTGATTAAGATAGGAGTAGTTTATGGGGGGAGCCCAAAACAAAATAGAGGGGCAAGGATGAATTTCCTAAATTTGCAAATGTTATTTCCACATTGCTACCCATAGTTCTCTAAATTTGTTACCTTTCCTTTCTCCTCTCTATTCTTCTCCTTCCCTCTATTCTTTCACAGACTCATTCAATAATCCTTTATGGCAGACAAGGAAAAGTATCATAAGTGAGGTAATGGTAAATCACTCTGAGAGTTCAGGAAAGGAGGAGATCACTCACAGCTATTGGGAAGCTCTATGGGAGGAGGTGGCGTTGTAGCTGGTCCTTGGGAGATGGGAGGGACATGAATACAAGGTGGTAGAAAGGCTTTCTAGGGACAGAGGACAGTGAGGACAAAGGCATGAAATGAGAAAACCTGGGGGTAAGTATAAAGAACAGCACATTGCTTTGTTCAACTGGAGCAAAAGGTTCATGACGAGGAGCAGTGGGGGGTAGTCCTTTCATTTCTCCCTCTATTGATTCTTTTCCTAAATGTTTCAGATGAACAGAAGCACCGTTTAGGAAGGGTTGTTTCTGTAAGCACTGATCCTCAGTAACTGGTCTTATATCTGCCTTATGCTGTGACATGGTGCTTTCCCACTTTAGAGAATGTATCCATGGGGACAGGTTCATCTTTAGCAAACCTCAGATTCCAATAGCTTCACTCCTTTGAAAGGTTGAGGATTAATATCCAAGATATATCAAAAAGTCTCACAGAATTCAACTATTAAAAACCAAACAAACCGATTAATAAGTGGACAGCTAATCTGAAAAAACAATTCACCAAAGAGGACATCCAGAAGAACAACAGATCATAGAAACATGATCTTCATCACTTTTAATAAGAAAGATGCAGGTAAAATCACAATCACATATCATCTCACACCTGTGATAAAGAAACATATTAAACAAACAAACAAATACAACCCAATAAGAAATGCTGGGGAAAATGCAGAAAAAGTGGAAGCACTGTTGGTGGGAATGTAATTTGGTTTAATTGTTTTGGGAGGCAATCTGTATTTTCCTTACAAATCTAAAAGTGAAAACATCTGATGAACCACCAATCCCATTGTTGGGCCTCTATCCAAAGAACATGAAACTATCAACTCAAGAAATCTAGAAGCTCTACTGTGTTTATTGCTGCACTGTTTAAAATAGCCAGGGCGCAGAAGCAGCCTAAATGTCCACTGATAGAAGATTGAATCAAGAAGATGAGATCTTATGAAATATCATTCAGTCATAGGAAAGACAAGATGTCACCACCTACAGCAAGCATAGGAGGAATTTGAGGAATTTTGTGTGTTGTAAAACAAGTCAGAAGAATAAAGACAGATAGTGAAACTTTACACAGTGAGTAATTTGACAAAGTACAATACTTATAAACTCTAAGCCATTAACAAGCAAGGTTAAAGGGGAGGGAGAGGGAGACCGTATCAAAGAGGATTATGAGAGATGTTGGCAGTGAAAATAACACTTAAAAGCTCATATCTTGTTGATCCTCTGTCACTGCAGATCAGCCAGAGACTACTCTGCTTCACACCCTTCAGTTAGAGATTCAGGCTAAAGAAAGCCCCACCTTCTAGAGGTTTCCTGGTTGTTAGAAATATACACATATACACAAAGGTTTGACAAAAAGTGTGTTCCATGTCACATGCTTTCACAGATCATTGATCAATGCAAGTCTTATAACCATACCCAATCTCAAGGAACCAGAGAAAATGCAATTCTATCAAGTACCTAACATAAGAAATATTAGAAATATTTGGTAAATGCACAAATGAATAATACAAAGAATTTCAAGTGGTTTTCTTCCTACTCAATTACTAGCTCTAGTCTATGCATAATATGAATGGATTAGTAGGACTTTTCAGTATTTTGGTACTTGGGCAATTTTAGTTGCCAGTCTAAAATTTGTACATCCAAATGGAATTTATTTGTACATCTGAATGGAAGTTCTAAAATCAATTTGTTGTAGAATTTCTTGCCCTACTCCCCTCCCCCCAAGTTTAAATTGCCTGAAATTCAAACTCAAATGTCAAATAGACATTCTTATCATCCCTACAACATGAAGCACATGACCAGGTATTACTCTTGTATTACCCTGAAATTTTCTTTTTCAGAGTCAAAAGCTACATCACTACTTTCTCCTTCTTTGCTCAAGACAGGTATCACTAATTAATCAGGGCCCTCTTTTTCCTTTGAAACATTTTGAATTCTTCTCAATAAAATGTTGCAACTAGCTATTGCCAATTGATATTTGTTTTAAATGAAATAGCCAATATATCATCCTCATAACTGGAAAAAGGATTACCTAAAATCCAGAGTTCTAAGAAATCAACAATTTATTAATGAGAACTTTATTTTCCCACATATTTATTGATTTTCTTTCACTTACTCAACAAGTATTTTTGGAGAGCCCACTATGTAGTAGGTACCATTCCAGGCACTAGGAAAGCTTGTCCTTTCCCAGTGAAACTAATGCACTAATATATTTTGTGCGCCCTTGACTTTGTGTCTGAAATTTTTTAGCAAGAGACAGGAGTAAACTGTACTGTGAGAGAGGGCTAAGGAATTTAAGATTGGTGCAAATGAATTGAGAAGAGTCTAAGTACTTGATAGGGTAATGCCAGATAAAAATAATGTCATTAATATTAGCAATCAAAACTGTCCTCATTGATCAATTGATTAACCCATTGATTAACACTAACTATATCTATATAACTATTATATTATATATATATATATTAGCCAAGACTATATATATATATATATATATATATATATATATATATATATATTTTAGCCAAGACTCAAGTGGTTAACCTTCCTCAAGGTAGCCATTTTTACAGATTCATTCATTCATTTATCTCCTGTTGCTTATATGTCAATTATTTACTGGGCATTTACTATGTCAAATTGTAGATGATTCCACTGGCATTTAAATAAAAGCTAAAAATATTTTCTTTTTATTATATTTTCAAGGAGTGTCCAGACTGTGATATGGGGGCTGGTCAGGAACAGGGGAGACTGACTAAAAACAAATACAAATAATCTTCCACTTTTCTAGTTTCCATTAAGCCACTTTGCTTTAAGACTTCATGAGTGCCTGATTTTTCTAAATGAAAGAAACCCAAAGGGGATTTTGCAGCAAATGTTGAAAAGTGAAGGGCAAGTTTAGAATAGGGTTTTTTTTTTCACTTTCAATGAAAATTCACATTTATTTTTTTAAATTATATATATAATATAATTATAATTATATAATATATAGTATATCATATAATATATAATTATAATTATATAATATAATAATATAATATATTATATAATTATATATATATATATATATATATATAATACCACTCCCACCCATTTCCCCAATCCCAGTTGTGTACTTTAGTTTGGTTGTTAGCCTGTTTTGACTTTTCTTCCTGGCCTTTTGTTTGTTTTTCCTATAGCCCAAATATTAGTGAAACCATTTGATTTCTGTCTTTTTCTTTCTGACTTGTTTCTGCTAATATGATTTCTGCTAGGTCCACCCATGTTATCTCCAATTCATCAAATTTGTTGTTTTTAATTGATGAGTAATATTCCATTGTGCATATATACCACATCTTTTTCATCTATTTGTCTGTTTTGGGTCATTTGGGTTGTTTTCATGTCTTTGCAATCATAAATAATGCTGCAATAAACATCTGAGTTTAAGAGTTCCTTTGTGTAAGTACGGAGGTCACCTTTGGGTACAGCAGCTGTTTTAGAGGCAGTATCACCCTGAGCAGCAAGACTGGCCACATCCAGCCACTCCATGGGAATTACTTTATACAGGCTGCGTGTTATCATAGTATTTTCCTGCTTCTACTAGTCTCTATGTGTTATTGATATGACTTGGTAGGGTATTTGGGGGTTATGGAATGCTCAAAAATGTTTCCATGCAAATAAATAATTGATTCTTTGCTGTATGCCATTTCTGCTCATGAAAGTTTTCACAAGGCTCTAATTTTGGATAGCCGGGGAAACCTGCAATTAAAAGACAGCAATAGCGATGGTGCCATGTAGAGTGATCCTCTCTGACTGCACAGGGAAGGCTTTTAAGAGAGCTGGAGGAAAGTAGGTGGAATTTTCCACAAGAAAAAGAAGACTTTGAGGCAGAAATGGTGATAGCAGCACAAAAAGTGGCAGAATGGAGTGAGTCTGGGGAGTTGGGCAAGAATCTCCAGTTTGGAAACATGGACTGCAAAAAGGTGAAGTGGGGGGAGATTTATAGAGTTAAGTCATAAGAATGAATGACTTTCTAAGCAGGGGGTGTTGGGAGCAATCAGAAGGGGCCTGTGAGGTTCTCCTGACTGCACTGAAATCAGCACCCAGAGGATGCTACCTTCTCTGGCTATGCATAGAACTGACAGGTCCCTGCCCACTGGTCTCTTTGCTTGCTCTGGGGTTCAGGTTTCCTTACTGGTGTCAGCTCTTCGACCAAAATGCAAAAGAATATGACTTTGCAAGAGAGTACCGTGCTCTTCCCCCCTCCCCCAGAAATCATGATTATATTGAGGATACTCTTTGTCATATATGATTAAAAGTCCAGAGCTGTGAGCATGTAGAAATGTACCTTTTTTTTTTTAATTACTGTGAAGAGTTGGACTTGACCTTGAGTCATATTATCTTCAAGTCTTTAAAAGTGTCATCATGCCACAGAAGCTTCCGGCTGTATTATGTGCTACTCTGTGTTTGTAAGTTCAGAGACACCTGAGTCACCTTAGGCTGCTGTGGGAATTCATTAAGAGGATGATGTCTATAACATGTGTCTACTGCCTCCCTACTTTCTTTGGGGACTGGCCTTTATTTGAAGGTCTATGTGTATAGTAATGGAACAAGACCTGCTCACTCTAAGTTTCCTTTTTTTCTTTGGCATGCAGAGAAACTATTCCCTGCCTCTCATGTGGCTCTGGTTGGACCATCTCATTTAACTGTGGCTCCTGGCTGCACATGGAACTGATGGAAAACATTCCAGCTCTGTCTTCTGCTATGGCAGCCCAGAGACCATGTGTTCATGCAGCATTCACATGTGCTTGAAGGAGAATCACACTCAGAGTTCTAAAGTCCCTGAGATTTGGGGTTTGTCTCTCAAGGTAGATAGCACTAATTTCCTTGCCACCACTTGTTGGGGAAACCTGATTTTCCCCAGCTAGCAAGATTCTATTTCCTCTGACCAGGCCCCATAGAGAACTAATGCACAGTTCTACTTTCATGGGGGGCATCCAATGGGTCTTCCATTAGCCGAGCAAGGCAGAGAGCCAGTTGCAGAAATAGGGTTTCTTCCCCAGACAGGGCATGGATTAGGGGTGTGGGTGAAACAGCTCTTAGAAAATGTGTTCTACTGAAGTTGAACCTGACAAAGAACTCGATTCCACTCTACCACCAGAAGAATTAGAAAGATCTGCACTGAGCATCTTAGGAGGGTTTAGGTTCTACTCTGTCTGCACTAGCCAATACAACCTCCTTGTCAGTGTTGAGATATAAACAGAGCACCGGGGGCCACTCTATGTGTGTGAAGGGCCTTTACTCACACCAGGATCACTGTCATGGTTGTCAAGGAAACTTCCTGCTGCAAAGGGCCAAACTGGGAATCAAAGCATGAAGCTGTAAGTCATTTTCCATGAGCCACTGCGCAGCTGTCAGATGCAATTGAATTTGATTTGGTACCAACCAGGTGTTGGATCTGGGTGATGAGTAATGACAAGTGTCCAACTCCATGACCTGTCTGGCCATGTCCTTTGTTCCTAAAAGGAGGCTCCTTTTCTAAAGGAGGAGCAAGATTTGCCACCAGTGGGTCCTTGGCCACAAGGACAGATAGAGCTCCTGTCTGCTGCTCCCCAGCATCTACCTGGGGGACATGAAATTTTGTAGAGACAGATAAATATAAGACATCAGCCTCACTGGCAGGGGACCAAAGAGGCAGGCAGTTTATCTACTAGGGAAGAATCCTCCAAACTTTCTTGAACCCTCTGGACTTCAGTGCCAGTTACAGGCAGGGTGGCAGGAGTGGGTGGTAGCTTAAAAACACATTTGCTTTATGAGTGGGAGGAAGAGATGGTTGGAAGACCAACAGAACTTTTTCATCTGTAGCCAGTCCAGGAAGGGTGGGATGGAGCCATCTGGAACAAGGAGCTTTGCTTGAGGGACTGGCTGTGGACTTTCCTCCTCAGAAAGACAAGCAAGCAGATGCCAGAGCAGCTCAGAGTCTGCTGAGACTTGAGCAAGACACATGCTGGGCCTGACCCTGCTCTGCCCAGCTCCAAAGGATCACTGGAGTACATGCCAGACTCATCTTCACTGCTGTGTCTGTCTGTTTCCCAGGGTGACAGCAGCAGCTGTCTGCCTGTCTCCTCTCCATTTTTGTGCACTTCCAGTTCAACCTTACCAGTAACTCAAGGAAGATATCTGAAATTGGAGCAGGCTGAAAATTCTCCCTATTGTTGAGGTCACGATTGAGCTTGTCCATTCTCACCTTGCTCACCTCTCCACTGACCCCCTTTCAAACTCCCTAGTCTCCCAACCATTTCCTGAAGTCAGCAAAAGCTCTGCCCTCTGACAGGTTAGGGGCCCAGACTGGGCCTCATCTCACCCATGGGTCCTCTTACTTCATTCTGTCCTACCAGCGATACCTCTGACAGGTCTCCCCTGACTTCTGCTGAAGTAGGGTCCCTTCCCACCTTGATCTCCATCACTGTACCCACTTGTGCCCTCAGGACCCTCAGTATCTCCATGGCCACCAGTGCAAGCAGTGACTTCCTTTTCATATTTGCCCCTACTGCTGGGTTATAAATACCAAGGGGCAAGCCCAGTTGCTGCTGTTTCTCCCATTGAATTGCCAAGTGCTAAGCAGAAATCCATTGCTCTAAAACATAGGTCAGGGAAATGAATGGCTTGACCTGAGAGCTGAGTAACTTGAACCCCAGGGTCTGGAGCGAAGAGGGGCAGGTTTTATTTCCTAGCTGCGCAAGTTTTATCTCCTAGACAGCACCCAGGGCCTTCTTTTCTTGAGGGTAAGAATGGCACTTCCCTCCCAGCCTGGTGAGATTATAATAAAACAGGAGAAGATTCTCTACTGGGACCTGGCATGGAGCAAGGACTCAAAAATGTTAACTGCTGTTATTAACAATACTCATAGTACTGTAATTGTTATTAGGATTTCAAACCATGTAAGCAAGGACCTCACATCTTCACTGCAAAGTGTGTTCAGGCCTTTCTCATGGTGTGTGTGTGTGTGTGTGGGTGCGCGCGGCACGCGTTCATTTAAAAAAATTTTTTGTCATGGTGGTATATAACCCCAGCCTTCTGTTTTGTGCCTTTTCCACCAGACAGCATTTTACCACAAAGAGCGGCTGCTGTTTCTCTAACGACAGTCGCACACTTAATGCTTCAATTTCCACATTTTATTTTATATGTAATTTAAAGCCCATGGTGCCTTAATTGTAAAATAGGCCTTATTAAAATAATAGCTTGAAAACCAGTGGGGCTCCCTGTGCCGAGCAATGAGGGTTTTTAGCTTAACGGCTGTTTACTAGGATTTAAAAAGAGACACAACCCAAATAAAGCTGTAAAGACATTTGCAGTGTGAGTGATGGACCGGGGACCAGCCGATAATTAAGCTCCCCCCCTCCGCCCCCACATGGCTCTTTTCCCTTTTGGTGCTGTCTGGAGCTTTCCTTAGAAATCCAAAGCACACCCTTTGCTGCTTTTATGATTGATGAGGCGGTGAGGATACTTCAGTACGAGTAAGCAACGCGGGGCTTTGATTAATGATGCTGGGAGACTCCCAGCAGACCAGAGAGAATAGTACTGCTATTAGGGAAACAGTCGAAGCCACCAAGAGGGACAGTAACTCCCAGACTCTGGAGTCCGGGTTGCCATCCAGTGGTAGGTGGGGGTCTTCAAGGCACCCAAACTCAACCTCTCCTGAAGGGTCTGAAGCCAGCACAGACACTTGTTTTCCACTGAATCCACAAGATTGGTGCTGAGTGGAGTGGGATCCCCAGGAAACTCAAAGAATAAGATACATGGGAGTGGATCAGGGTCTCAGGCTCCTATCATCTCCACGGGGCTTGTCAACAGTTATAGGAAGAGCATTCTGGTCAAGAGTTACAGTTTGTATCCATTCAACAAGGACTTTCTGGGGCTTGCAATGAATCCTCATAATCACCAAGAAGAAAATGGATGTTATTCTCACTTTAGGACTGAGGAAATGTGAACTCAGAAAGACTTGCAATAGCCCAGGTAACACAGTTCTTGAGCTGTGAAGCTCAATCAGGGATGGCCACATCTAAACCTTGACTCTTCACCACCTTGGGCTTCTAAAAATAGAGGCTCGGGGGTCAAAGGAAGACACCTGGGCTTGGGGTCCTGCCCTGCTGTTAACCTGTGGCTCTGGGTGAGAGGGCAACTTCTCTGTGAGACATATCCACTCCACCTTGCACAGTTTTTTGACAACTGCATAAATGAACATTTATAAAATTCTTTTTACAAGAGAGGAACACCCATGGACTGCTCATTATAGTGAAACTGTTGTGTGAATCCACATAAAAAAGCATCTGTAAAGTAAATCTACATGGAAAGAAAGAGCCCAGCAAATCAAGACCCCGATAAAACTTCAAATTCTTGGGTGGGTAACTTTGAGTAATTCACATGAGCTCTCAGAATCTCAATTTTCTATTCTGGAAAAGTGACTAACACCCAACTCTCGGCATTACCATGAGATCTCCATGGTATTTTGCCCACGGAGCAGGTTACACCCTGCCTGGCACATGTGCCCTGCCTGTTAGCTACCATTTTATTATCTCTTTAATTCCTTTCCCTTTGAGCCACCATCCACTCCTCATTACCCACTCGAGCAAGGCTGCTTCTGACTTTGTCGTCCTTTCTCTGAACCTTTGCACATTATAGACTGAAAAAGGAAATCTTAGTCAAAGAGTGCCCTGAGGCTCCAGCACTGTGGTTTTGAAAGTCAATACGCCTGTCACTAGCAGGCCTCCCAGAGTCCCCAGGGACTGCCCAGGGCAGTATGCTGAGCTCTGCAAGCCCAGCAGAGAGAAAACTAGCAGTGGGAAGCTAGCTTCCCAGGAAGGGCTGTGTCATTGTCAGGCCAGAGCAACCACAGCCTCCTCTGTGGACAGAAATTCGGGTATACCAGACAACCCAAACTGTGCCCAGCTCACATGATGGCTGGAGGTGCTACCCTCTCACCTGCATGCCCTTCAAACGCACACATGATTTCATATCCTGCTTGTTGCAGGGACAGTGGGAAAACCAGGGCATGCACTCTGGGCAAGCTTGGACCCCAAAGCAAAGCAGAGCCAAGAACTAGTGGCCACTGTCAAGGAAAGTGGTACACCAAACACACCTGGGTTTGTATCGCCCCTGGGCAACTTCCCTAATGCCCAACTTTCTTCTGGTTGAAGGACCTTATATGGGAATGCTCTAAGCCATATCTGTGAGCATGGAGGTAAGAGCCACATGATCTTCTCTGTCTCTGCTGTGAGAACTTGAAAGTCATAGGTTGACAGGTGATGTCAGAAGAGGGGGAGATCCATTCCCAGGCTGCCAGACAGGGAAGAAACCCCTCCTGCAAGAGTGCAGAGTAGATTTCATCGTGCTAATTCACTGAGGCTTCAAGGCTTAGTTTTCACTGAACAGAGCTTGATCCACCCTGACAAAGACAGCAGTGCTCACATAGTGCTGTTACGACTTTCAGGATATAATATCTATTTTTAATTTCATCCTCACAACAGAACTCTCATTCTCATTTTATAGATAACAAAATTGGTAAAGTATCTCTGAGAACACACAGCTAGGATGTACAATGTTTTTTTGGGGGGGGTGGGGAGGTGAGCAAACTGAAGCTAGAAAGGTTGTGGGACGACCTCCATCTATGTAGCCTGAAGAGGATGGCAGGCTCAGCATTCCTCTCAACTCTGCAGTAGACATGTCAGTTCTCTGTGGCAACACTCATGGTGGGTATTTCCTAAGTCTAATATATGCCTCTTTCACTCAAAAACTAACCTCAATAAATTCATTAATTAGAGCAAATCCTAGTGGGAAAAATGGCTTAACATATCACTCCTGTCTGGAACTTTCCACCTTTCTATGACTGAAAAGTCACCATCTTAGGCTCACCTCTCCTAGTGTAACTCAAGCTAAATGCTGAAATTTATTTCATAGCCTAAAGTGCAAAAGGAAAAAAACTTATCTAAACTTTTCTCTGATACTTGCTGTTAGAGACACAACAGAGACTGGAGCTTTGCGAACTAACCTTGAGTTGGCTGGCGGAGAGACAAAGAAGTAGGGGAGCATGTTATCCAGAGGTGAGGGACCTCCAAAGAGAATTTGTAAGCATACTTACCTGGTAAAAAAAACCCTCTTCACACTTCTCCATGGAAGAAGTACCCTGTAACTAGCCAAAAGACTTCAGCCAAGTGTACATTTCTTTGCTGCTAACCCAACTCCTTAATTAAATAAGCTTTAACTCCTTGGTTCTCAACCCCGATTCCCCAAACCTATATAACATCATTTCCTTTCTTAAGAGATAGCATTGATTAATCTCTAACTTTCTTGCCAATCAATTTGAAATATAGTTCTCTTTTCTTTTCTCAAAACATGATGTCACTGTGTCAGTTTCTGTGCATGCCAGGTAGTGAGTTCAGTGCTCATTAACACTGGAGCAGACCAAGCCCTCATGCAGCCATTACCGTCATGGGGAGGTACTGGAGAATGTCCCTGCATCAAAGTACCTAAGTATTCTAAGATTCTATCAAAATAAAAAGACTGCTTTTTCTAGTGGCAAGTGAAGAGTTCAATTATCACTAAACTCAAGGAACTTTTAATGCTTTTTGGTTTTCATTCACTGGTACAGACTCCTGTACCAAGTATATTAGAAATATTATCTTTTATCTGTACATATCAAAAACATTCATCCCCATTTCCCCATGGATATAAGGATACTGAATTTCAGACAGTCATTCAGGCCTAAGTCATTCAGTAAATGTCAGAGTTGGACTTTTGACTAACTTCAAAATCCATCATTTTTTCAGACACCAAACAGTAAGATGCTACAGACAGAAGGGGCCTTGAGCATATGTGAGAGGTGGGCGTCTTTCTTTGGGGGGTGTTCCCGGGCCCTGATTTATCAATGTACGTCTCATTTAGATGAGGGTTCAGTCAGCCATGTAGACTTCTTATTTATGATCACACTTATGGGGTCCTCTCTGTTTCTACCAGAGAAATTTTACTTTCACATTTTCTACTCTGGATTTTTTGGTATGTATTTTCCTTGGAAAGCAATCTATTCTACTATACAAGACAGAAAAAAAGAAAGTCAAAGAGGAGAGAAAAGACAACTGAAAATTGCAGTTTGAGTTGTGTGACTTCAATTTTGAGAACTAGACATTATGACTCAGAAGGTGAACAGATTCACCCAATGATCACAGAGTTCTAGGTGATCTACTGTGGTTTAGAGCTGGGCCCAGAAGCCTTATGCTGGGAAGGGTATGCAGAAATTAGTTTAGATTTCTTGAGCTGTCTCTGCCATCATAGCAGCTTAGCTCTACCATTAGAGTAAGAAAATAGCCACAGACAATACATCCACAAAAGACCATGGCTGTCTTCCAATAAACTTATTTATAGACAGGCAGAAGACTGGATTTGGTCCTTGAGTTGTATAATTTGTGCACCCCTGGTTTAGAACAAAGGATTCTTTACTATTTATTTAGCACATTTTCTACGAAAACCAAGCTTCCTCTTTAAGGACAGATGTATTGCATGACCCTGTTATTTTCTTATGTTGAGGAGAAATGGAAGATCAAAGTTGGGAAGTGCATGAGGGTTTTATAAAACAAGGCATTTTATAAACAATGAGATTGGTATTAGACATGTTAGTGTCGGGGGCGGGGCAGAGTTCCCAGGATGCAGAATAAAAGGGGGTCATAAATAAATCACGTAAAGAAAGGGCCCTGTCTTAGGGATATTAATTTCTCAGTTCAAGAACTGAGAAGTGGGACTAACTTGACGCTTTGTAGCCAAGATCTAAAACAATTGCTATATTTTGGAACTAGAGAGAAGGGATGGTCATGCCACATTGTGAATGTGCTCAGTACCCATAAGCTATGTGCTTTAAGTAACTAATTTCATGTCATGTGAATTTCAACTTGGAAAACTTAGTAAAAAAAAAAAAACAAATAAATTATTAAACAAGAAACTTGCATACTCAATACTATGGTTCTGTGTAAGTGATCTTCATCTTGCTTCAAGGCGTTGGTGGGGTGAGGAAGTCATATAATAGGTGTGTGGGATTCTTTCACATAGGCAAGTTCTTGATGCCTAGCTTCTCTTAGGCCTCAATTTCCTCACCAGTGAAATGATGGTCATGAGGAGTTCCATTCACTGAGATTCTGATATGAACACATAACATTTTGGAAATGTTCAATAAGCAAAGCTTTGGAACATCTTTGTGTTTGAAGAGTCTATGGCTTTTAGTTCTCAACTTGTTGAATTATTTCTCATTTACTGAGCTTTCTGTATATTTCAGGCAACATAATTATATTCATTTCTATACTGTGTAACAGCTATACTCAAACTGTAGAAGCTTAAGGCAGTATATATTTATTATCACAATACCTGTACATCAAGGATTAAAGGAATTAGCTGTGTTGTTCTGATTCAGGCTCCCTCATGAGGTTGCTATTAAGACATAGACTGATATTGCAGTCATCTGAAGGCTTGACTGGGACTGGAGGGTTGGTTTTCAGGAAAGTTCACTTGCATGGTTATTGTCAAGGAACCTTGGTTCTTTGCCAAGAAGACATCTATACAGTATCCTTTGAGGCAACTACTGGCTTTTCCCAAAGTAAATGAATAAATGAATGGTGTATGAGAGAGAGAAAGCTAGAGAGAGAGATTGTGTTGAATTAGTTTTCCCAATAAATTACTGTCAGTTCTAGTTCATTAGTTAGAAACTTCTACAAACAGAAACCTATTCTATTTGCTTAAAAACTGGTTCTATTTGTGGTAAGTCACTAAATCCAGTTCACACTGAAGAGGAAGGTAACATGCAAAATCATGAATACTAGGACCTGAGATCCTTGGGAACCATCTTGAAGGTGGTCTACCAAAGTCAATAGCATGTACTCTGGTAATATATAGTAGTGCCCTAAAAAGCCATCTGACTTACAATCTAGTAATATGGAGAAACATACATAAAATTATTATGCACATAAAATATAATGACTAGGATGAGACAAGGAAAGAAAATATAAAATAAGTTATAAGACATATAAATGGAACAATTGCCTCAGGGTGGAATGGAGAGGATAGGAATTCATCTTTGAGGAAATAATACTCTTTTGAAACTTGCTGAGTAAATAGTAGTTAATGTTAGATCAGAAAGATGATGCTAGTCTCAAAATTTTAAATGTAGGGTTACCACATGATACAGCAATTCCACTCCTAGAGATAGATCCAAGAGATAAAAATATATATTCATACAAAATGTATATGTAGCTGTTCACAGTAGCATTTACAATAGGTAAAAAGTGGAAACAACTCCTATTTCTATCAGCAGGTGAATAAAAAAAACAAAAGGTGCTATACCTATACAATAGACTATTAATTGACAACAAGAAAGAAAAATAATACTGATAATATGGTACAACATGGATGAATATTAAAAACATAACGAGTAGAAAAAATGAGACACAAAGGCCACATACTTCATAATTTCAATTACATGATATCTTTATAATGGGACACAGAATTGCTAGATAGATCAATAATTGTCAAATACTGGAAGAAGAAGAAAGTTGCATAATTGAGAAGTGAAATGTGGGGGGGTCAGTGTTTGGTTTGGGGGAGTGATAAAAGGTTTTAAAACATATCATAGTGATGTGTACATCACCTATTCTAATATGTCTCTGATTATACTGGAAACCACTGACTTGTTCCCTTCTAATGGGTGAATCACATAGTATGTAAATTTTTCATAATAGAGATGTTTCAATAAATAAGATAGTTGGATAGGAACTTCAGCAGATTTTACAAGTGGAAATAGAAGAGAATATGGTGGGTGGGAGAAACTCACAATATCTGGAGCACTTAGATGGAGGGGAGTTATGGGTCAACCAAATTCTTGGGTTTCAGTCACCCAGAAAAGGATGTTCATCTTTATCATTAGAGCAATGAAAGACACTTTAGGGTTTTAAGCAGAAGTTAGATGATATTATTGTAGCTTTTCAAATTTTATATAGTAAGTGCTCAACAGATTCAATCTAAGATTTCTATCATGGATAGATGAACAGGGAAAGCAGACTACTGAAATCTTATTTCTTATCATTTTCCCACAGAGGACAGGGTAGTGCTGGTCCCTTGGTCATTTTGAGTAGTCCACTCATTTTCATGTGCTATTTTTCATGCACCCTATCAGGTTCAGGCTCATATTGGTCAATGGGGGGCAAGCTAATTGTGGTCCCTCTCAGGCTGAGTCTTCTCATGTCTTACTGAGGACTCAGCATTTGTGACTTCCATGAGTCCTCTCTCTCTCTGGATGGCAGAGTGAAAGAACTAAGTGGGAACTTTTCATTGCTTTGTCTTATTTTTTCAGTTGACAGAGGTGTGGTACAGTTGGGGCCGTTGCAGGAAAAGTTGGTTTCAAGTTCTGGCATCATGGTGAGCTGATTCACAAAAGACATGAGTCTCCATTTCTTCCCTGCACATCTGTCCTGTCTGCTTTTAATTTGAAAGCACCAGTTTTAATTTAGTGGCAGGACTCTAAACTCCATTTCTGTGAACACAGAATGACAACGTTGTGGAAAGGGGGCCTCTGGCCAAGATCTGACTCTGAAGTAATTGATGGCTAGTGACTAGCTGAGAAATGCTCTGAGTGAACCCTTTCCATGGCAAAACTCTTGTCCTGTCTGTTGGATTATGAGCCTTCTGGACTGCTGCCCATCTAAATCCAGGCCCTGTCTTCAACCACAGCCTCTGGACCCCAAGGGAAGCTTCCCTCCAGGCTCTTTCTATACATGGAAGATTTTTCCAATTCATGGCTTTTCTTGATCCTTCTACTTCCTTAGAGGCTGAGGCCCAATGTACAGATTTCCTCATCATTGGAAATCAACCATATCAGGAAGGAGGCTTCAGCATTAAGAGTTGTTTTGTTCTGGTGAAAAGGACACTCTTTTCATCACATTTGAAGACCAATTTTTAAAAATCTCACTCATATCCAATATTTTGTGTGTAAGAAAGAGGAAAAACAGACCCAGTGTTACATCACTCCTGTGGTTTTAGAAATCTTTTTCACAATATGTAGACTGTTCAGAGGGGCTGGGAGTTTTGGAAGGTGGGGGATAGAGGCAGAGCAAGGGAGACAGGGAAATAAGACAGAAAAATAAATTATCTACCAGTTAGAAGGAATAGATAAACACAGGGG
The DNA here is from genome assembly GCA_004024945.1 of Uropsilus gracilis. Taxonomy (NCBI): domain Eukaryota; kingdom Metazoa; phylum Chordata; class Mammalia; order Eulipotyphla; family Talpidae; genus Uropsilus; species Uropsilus gracilis. The sequence continues at coordinate 57,736 of PVHY01003693.1, read as the reverse complement.
CAGAAGTGAACAAAAGTTCTATGAATTTAGAGTCCTTTAGACAGAGGCAAAAAAATTCTATGACAACTCTTCTTTTGCTAATAAATTTTGTTAAAATACATCTGCCTTAGATCACAGTTCAATATCACCTATCATGGCACATGACACAAAGCAGTTTGAAATATCTGGTTTTGAATATAGGCACAAGGACATCGGTGAGAACTGAAGACTGTAAGGTACTGGCATGACAACCATAGCCAAATGCAGTCCAATGTGGAATTAGTATAAGGGGCACAGGCCTGGGAGTTAGCTCATCCTGATTCTGAGATCAAATTGTGGCTCCATTACTTACTGCTTGCATGGCCTGGGGGAAATTATTTAAATGGCCTAATTCTTTGTTTCCAAAAATTAACATGTAGACAGTAAGAAGACATATTACCGTAGACAGACAATAATAATAACATGCATGCAATAAAAACATGCAACAAATCCACATGGTTGCTGGAAGGACTCATTGAGGTAAAGGGTAGAAGGTCCTCAGCTATGCCCATATAACAGGAAAAGCTCAGTGATGGCGGCTGTTTTGGCAGACACTACAGGCAGTGCATGGCAGCCATATACAACAATTCTGCCAGGTCTCTCCCCAGAATGTTCTTGAATTTCCACCTTTGCATCCCATGTAATTGGTTGCCAATTCCTTTCCCAAGACAGAGAGAGGCCAACATTGCACATTCATGTTGGTTTCATTTAAGTGTGAAGAGTCCCATTGTCCTGAAACTAACAAGGGTTTTGTGAAAATCATTTCTCCATGGAGTACGGTGGCCCTCAGTTCCAGTACAAACAAGAGAACATCCCAGATGGTCTTTAAAGCATTTTAGTTTTTGCCAAACATGTTTTTCTCTAATTTTAAATTCACTGTGTATTTTAAGTGAAATGTAATCCACATGTTCTTGGTCAAGTAACTATTGGATAAGCAAGTAGGGAAAGAATATGGGAGAGTCCACTCCAGCATCTGCTCTTAGAAAGAAGGAAACACCTCAGGGGTGTGACGATGTATGTGTGAGCATGGTATATGTGTCTGCCTGCCTCTGTGTGCATGTACTAGCAATTAACATGGTGGACTAAGAGGAGGAGCAGAAAGCACTCCTCTGACTCTCTTTTACTCATCATTCACTCAACCACTTCATGATCATGGGGTCCTCATGATACCATGCTGCATTAGGCACTGTGGGTTAAATGAGATCCAATCAGATTGGGGATCTCATACTTTCTCTGTAAAATTCCTGATAACAAATGCTTTTGATTTTGTGGAATGCATAGTCTGTGCTTCATTTTGTCATCTGTGCTTTGTAGCATGGAAAAGAATTGAACACATAGACAGTAAAAAGACATATTACTGTAGACAGACAATAATAATAACATTATTACTGTACCTTTTAAGAAGAAGTAGAATGAAATCCCAAGCCTGTCACGTACTAGCTGTGCGACTTAAGACAAATCAATATGAGCTTCACCTTGCTCATCTGTAAAATGGATATTGTAGCACTATTAAATTATGTGATAGTATAACATTATTAATAGACATTAATAATGTCTGTTAGCAATCTTTAATCATAGTACTCTAAAGGCTCAGTGTATATAGTTTCTATGTAGCATCTGTTCTCAGGTAGAACCAGTGATGCTCAGAGTGGAGAAAGCACAGATTTGGAGTCTATGTGCCTGGGTCTGAGGCCTGTTGTATTACTTGGTCATTTAACTGGGGGATGATAAGCCTTGTCTGCCAAGGGCTGACAGCAATCAATAAGACTTCAAAGGCCACCTGTAATCTCTGTCTCATGTGGTCTTAGCTTTAACTTTGCAATTATTTAAAAATATAAAACATCATTCTATCACTCTTGACTACTAAGCTGTAAAATCCAGCCTGTGTGTGCAACTTGACCTAAAAGCCCAGGCAGGTTGACTTCTGCCCTAGACCAGAGCTTTCCAGTAGAATAAAATGGAAGCATCAAACTGAGAGACTCAGGCATAATTTATAATTTTCTAGTTGCCACATTAGAAAAAGAAACAAAAAAGGTAAATTTCAATCATAATTTCTGATCAAAATATTCTCATGTCAATAAGTTATTACTATTAAAAAGTTAAAAGATACTTTGAATTTTTTTTTACTTTTTATTCTAGGTCTTTGAGGTCCTGTGTATTATGTATTTTACATGAAACATGTCTACGTGCTGTATATGTGGTTGGCCAGACACCCTGGGCTTGAATGATTCTTTTTAAAATATGTATTTAAAGCACACATTCATGTTTCAAAGAGACAATGGGAAGATGTAATGAGATATCCAAGGATGGCACTGAACTCAAGCCTGGCCCAGGGCCATCTTTCAAAGGCTGGCAGACCACTGCTGATCAGAACCATTGCATGCTGTAATAACCATAAGGATTGTTATAATAAGAGGCCAAGGTGAGAAGAACACTAGGCTAGATATTCAAAAATTAGATCACACCCCCTATAAATGAGTCACCATCATTTTCTTTCTCTTTTTTTTTAAATTTTCTTACGTAACAAAAGCATTAAGGGTTCCAGACCCCTAGAATGGGCCAAATAAGGAAGACATATATTTGAACTAAATAAAAGACTGACTAAAGCACAGTATTTTTGAGTCAATGGAAAGCCAAACTTTAAACTAACCAACATTTTAAATAGAATTTGAGAATGTGACTTTTTCTAACTCCATACAACCTCTAAAATGCCCTTTACTCTAGCATGAGTTAGTAAGCTTTTGACAAAAGACCCAGATAGTAATTATTTTATACTTTGCATGTTCTCTGGTTTCTGAAGTGAACTTTGTCACTGTCAAAGCCAACTCAGGTGACATGCAAATGAATAGAACCAACTCGGTCATGTTCCAATAAAGCTTTATTCCCAAAAACATGTGGCAGGTTGGATTCCCTAGGTGGGGTCATGGTTGGCCAACCCCTGTTCAAGTCAAACAAATAACAAAAACTGAAATCTCCACATGATTACTAACTTATTTCCATTATAAATTATACAAGGAGAAGTATAGTAATGAGCACCAGCCTGTGTGCTGTGTTCAAGGATTAAATTACTCTCTTGCCAATGAGCCACCACCCTCCTGTCTCCAGTTAACATAAATATGAATGACTCTAGACTCTGAGAATGGGACAAATAAGGAAGGAATATAATTTAACCGAGTAAAAGGCATATAATAATGTTATTTTGTTTACTCCATGAAATCATTCTGTACAAGTTTATTGAAAGTCTATGGCATGCCAGGTATAAACAATTTATTTTTAGTCCTTAGTGACCAAGGTATTGGAGAGGTTTGTGGTTTTGTTGTGTTTGTTTAAGACAAGAACTCCTAAATGTACTTTTAAAATCAGGCTGTAAAAAAAATTCCCTGGTTAGGTGAAAAACAAAATAGCAATTCTAATTCTGGCTTTCCAGAATGAGAGCACTGAAGCCTACATGGGAATAATTAAAACAAAAAAAAAATTAAAAATAATAAAATAGCTGGTTATATTAGTGTTGTATGTGGGCGCTGACACCAGATGACATAATTGGTGCTGGCCTCCAAGCTTCATCTGTATCCAGCATTCTGTAGTCCTTTCGTAACGGCAAGAACATCTGCATGAAAGAGGCACCGGACGCCTGGGCTGGAAGAGTAGTGCAGGAGGGCGTGTGTTTGCCTTCAAGAGCAATAATAAGTCATGAAAGTGTCAGATGCGACAATAAGGATAGAAACACAGGCTAGAAGACAGAAGGGGGAAAGATAGGACAGTAAAAGAAAAAAACACACGTGAAGCAGCATTAAATGTTAGACACCAGATATAGGACTGAGGGGTGTGGTTACTTTTTTAGGTTCAGAAGTAAGCCTCTTTGAAAGGAATAAAAAGGATCCTAGTGGCGTTTATATATTTATTTCTTATCCTTTTTCAAGACTGCCAAGGAAGAATTATTGTTAACAAGTGGAAATCATTACTTTGGGATTTAATTCAGCATATTTTATGGGGAAAAATAGGCTCCTTACTGAGAGAATAGCATGTGCCTGCCCCACTTTTTCTAAACAGTTACCTACAAATTTTCAAAAATAACACTTTTAATGTCCACCATCAAAGTTTCCCTGATGGAGAGTACCCTTGTAGATTTGATACAATTGTTGGACAGAGGTTTGCTACTCCCTTCCCACTTGGGGGTACGATTGGAGAAAGACTTCTTCAAAATTGTCACTGTTTGAGGAGTCATGGTCTCTGAAAGATGGAGCAAGCTGTGTCTTGTCTAAATGGTGAAGTGCATTCTGAGAGAGGTTGATAGACTGCATCTGTGTGTCTGAATGTGCCAGGTCAATCTCTGTGCTTGGCTCCTTTTCCAAGGTCAATGAGACATGCTGGACTCTGGAGTGGGGGCTTTCTCTTTAGTACAGTCAACACTGATAATTTTTGACATTGAGAAGTTGAGAAGATTTAAGTGGGGTTACAGTTCCTGCTTACATGATCTCCATCTCAGATGTTAAAATGGTGGCAGAAAGTTCCAGTTTTCTTCCTTGATTTCCAGTGTTTCTGTGCATAGATTATTCAAGGTTGGTCAGAGATGAACTGCAGCAACACAAAAACTGTTAACCACCTTGAAGACAAGTGCATTAGGTCTTGTTCTATGGGTTAAACTTACTAGAATCTGCCTTCCTAAACTAACATATTCATAATACTTTTCACCATTTTTGTCAGATTGTCAATTGATATGTCAACATATTATTTACTTAATATGTTGCTTTAAAATGTTCTAGTTTTCCACTTAGAGAAACCTTCATAGAAATAAAATTTTATATTACTGCTACTAATAAAAAAAAATCACCACTAGTCATTAAGGAATTTACCACAAAAATACATGACTAAGTGAAATGAAACCAGGCTACTAAAATTCTGGTAAGTCTATCTGCCTTACCAGACCCAGTGCTTGTGATGTGTTCTGTCTTTAGGGCAAGAAAGATCAGCAAGTGTTCAGGGGATGCTAGAGACAGGCTCCCACCACAGCAAGACTTGTTCCTTGGAATAAGGAAGGGCTGACTGAGGGAGTCCTACTTTCCTTTCTCCTTTAATTCTGATCTATTACTTTGTCTTTCTTTAATAAATTTGCTTCTCTCAAAAAAAAAGAGTTGACTAAGAAAAATCAACTTTCTTACTCTGCAGCTCACCATTGTTGAATACTAATTTCCTATAGTGAACCCTAAATCCTAAAACATGTCTCTAAGCTTACCAGCCATGCATTCCACAGGTGGGAGAGCTTGTTAGCAGCCTTATACTTTAAAACCTTTTCAGAATTCAGAAAAATGTTCCTACATACAGTGTTCTATTTGATTCTCATGATAATTCTGGGTTTCTAACTGGGACCATCATTATTGATTTCATTCTATTATGAAAGTGCAAAACAAGTTTTTTTAAGCACATGTAGCAAATCAGCAGCAAAGCTTTTTGAAAATTATATATTTTGAAGTTTATGGAAAAATTCCCCTTCACAATTTCTATTATGGACTTATCAAGATTTTATTTGTATTAAAAGAATCGTTTCCTTTCCAACAGAAGATATTTTCAACTCAGTTCACTGATTGATGACTCAGAATCCCCACTTTTGTGTTCATCAATGCAAAATTTATGATGATCCTTCAAATTCTTTCCTTATCAGCATTTCACACAGAAAGAGAAATAGAAAAATGAGCAACTAGTAACCAGTTTGGAACAGCAGCATGTAAGTCCCTAGACTCCTGCTTCAGTCCTTTTCAAAAGCAACTTGAAAAATGGTGGTATTTCTCATCAATATATCACAGAAAACTAGCAACTCCCACCAAGGAAGTCTGAAATGTGTAGCTCTTTGGTATACAGTGTCTATTACAGGACAATTCTGGCTGCAGAGCAGGACTTTATGAAATTTCCTGAGCTCTCTAAGCTCAGATTCACATTGTTTCTTTACTGCAATAACAGTTCCACCATTGGGAGTCTGCTTGGTTCTATTTACTGGAATAAGTACTCAATGAACTGATGGATCACCAATCCAATTTGGTTATCTTGTATTACTGGAATAATTCTGCCAAGTAAAATAACCAACCCTAGTTAGGATGACGGTAGAATTGGAGCGCCTACAGAGCAGAGGAGATGAACCGTTAACTTGATCAGCTGTAAAAACAAAGTTTCTGACGAGTGGAAAATGTTAGCCAATATCAAGGCAAGGGAAGGACTTTAGATGAAAAAATCAGAGATGCTGCTAATGGAATATAACGTGTCCTCAGACCCAAAGGGGAAAACAGAAGGTTGCTTCTGACAGTTAAGTTAGTTTAAGGAGCAGAGAAAGAACAACTTAGAATGTGGTGTGGCAGCAAGCTGAGCCACTATGGGGCAAGGGCAGGAGAGGGGGACATTTTCTCATCTCTCTGCCCTGCTCCTGAAATAGGGTTGATCCTGAGTCTGAGTCATTGTGTTAGAAAGTGTTGTTCATTGCTGGAGTGATATCAGATTCAGCCAGCAAAGTACAAAATGTAATAAACATGTAATAAACATCTCTCCGAATCCTGTTAGAGAGATCCAAAAATTGTGAAAACTAAGTTGTTTAACAACGTTTTCACATACACACTGATCTAACTTGGTTGGAAAAGTCTACATAAGTCTTCATGATTCTACTGAAGACTCTGGAGAACTCTGAAATAAATTTCATTGTTATGAAAGCATCACACTCATCTGAGTACGCATATTCAGCTATGTGGGGGTTCACATATGAATTCACAAGACTGTATGCTCTTTGAGAGTTAGACTCTGTCTCCTTTCCCTGTCACTAGAAACTCACACAGTACATGTCACTTCATGAATTTGGTTTGAGAGAATGATATGATAGATTACATACTGATTGACATATCTTACTTAAGCCTCTTGTTCAAAACATCAAGTTAAGAGAGGGACTAGATGTAAAATACTGGCCTCACAGTATGTGAAGATTAGCCAAACAGGGAATGGAGTACTTGTCACTCCCTCGAAGTAGCCACACAATAACCCGTTGGCCCATGGCTCAGCCTGGACATTGTAATACTTAAATTAGATAAACAAAAACCTCATCTAAACTATCATAAAAATTCTATTATTTGCATCTACCAGTCTTAATAGGTAATAAGGCACCTTAAAAAACACCTTTTTTATATTAAAACATGAAATTAACAAACACCTTTAAAATTAAAAATATTTTTGTATCCTTCACATGTATGGCAACTATTCCGCCAAATCTTTCTCCCTCCTTTTCTTCTTCCAAGCATTTCACAGATGCATAATCAGTGTAGTTCTGCCTTCTGCTCACTCTTGCTCTTTATTATATAGTTTAAATTACCTCCTTGTTTAATTTTACTAAGTAGATTCTCAACAGCAAAAAAAAAAAAAAAAAAGATCCTGGAAGCCAACTTAGTAGGCAATAATCCTTTCCTGCTCAGGAGAAGTGAGGAAGAGACAAAATTGTGTGTTCTCATGCATAAATACTTTGTCCTTGTGAGACAAGCAAATATGCCTAACTGCATCCTAGGGGTTTCTTGGACTCAAAATAGCATTCCCAGTCACGTAGGATGGAGATTCATGGAGTCAACAAGTCACGACGGGCACACATGTACCCACCACTGAGCCACAATTGTTTCGGCTGAGATGGGAGACTTGCCAATAGGACAAGGTCTAGAGAAAGTCTGTACCTTTGAACACTTTGCTTACACCCCCCTCCACACACACAAAGAGTTTATAGGAAGCTCAAAGAGACAAACTTTCTCATTCTATGTTTGAACTTTCAGTACATTAATTCTCTAACACTAAAAAAGCAAGAGTATGGTAGAGCTACAGCTGTAAGATATTTAAGTATCATTACTGTTGATTTTCATTTTTTAGTTTATATGTGTCATTTTTATCTTAAAGACTGACAACATAAGCAAACTACCACATTAACTTGACTTCCCTTGACTCAAGTTCCCCTTAATCATAAATCTGGGTGCACCCAAAGCATGCCATGTGTTCTGTTTGGTGCCAATGATGCCAAGTTATGCCAGAGTAGTTTCTTTAAGAACTGGGGTGGTTTTGCATCCATGGGAATAGTCATAGAGACACTTGTGGTTGTTACAATGGGAACCAATGCCACCAGTATCTAGTGGCTTGAAGTCAAGGATGCTGTTCAACATCTTACAAAGCACAGGGCAGACCCCCCACAAGAGAGAATGATACCACCCCAAATGCTGACAGTTTCTTGACAAGAGATTGAGAAATCCTGTTTTCAGAATGTCTGATTCACCATTATCATGCATCTATTCTCTGGGTCACAAGGCTTTATGAACAGAAATAGTTTCTCTCTTGAGCTCATTTCGAATAAGCAGTTTCTACCTGAAACTCACAGATCAACCAAAATTTCTTTCATCTGTTATTTGGGCTGAAATTTCCACCCCCTATATATAAATTCCCTTATAAAATTCTAGCAGTCCATTCATTTCCTCTTATCTAGGTATATAGTAAGTACCTACTATGTGTCGGTTAGTGCTATTCGAGTGGATCCCCTTTCTGAATGAGTACTAATTGTCCCTCAGTATGTTCTAGGCTGATTAATATTAGCATAAGATTAATAATTATTAACATACAACTAATATAAATCAGTAGTCTTGGAGTTAAACCTCTTGGAGCATCTATGTAAAGTTGCCTGGGTGAGAAATAAGTGGATTGCAAATGCATGCAGGTAACAGGGATGACCTATGTGCCCCTTAGGTTAGTTGAAACCTGATAAAGATGTATCCGGCCTCAGGCACTGGGTTTTTCCAGGTAACTCCCTGGCAATTTGTCCACAAGACATGAAAATGCGCCCATCAGAAGCCACACCTCCTTCCAGATCCCACCTTGGGTATCTAGGACATTGGAGTTTTCTGTCAGATGATCCTGAGATCACTTTCAGAACCTGGAAAACATCTTTAAAATGACTTCCTAGGGGATCAGAGGCACAGGTATATTCAGGGCCACTGTGGGGCTGAGGAACCAAGCCAGGTTCCCTGTAGCTTTCAGGAGGCCCTGTAGCTTTTTTCATATGCTTTCTTTTCACAGACCCAGGGGCAACCAGGAACTGGGCATCAGATGCCAAAGGTCTGTTTTTCCAAGCCCTAATGCTATTTTTCCAAGGAGTCCAAGAATCCAAAATTAGAGTACACGTGTATTTGTCAATTTAAGATTAAGAACTGACTTTAACTAAACAGTTATCAGGAATTCCAAAGAATATTTTGACATATGGTACATGGTTTCCAATTTTACACCTGCCCAAATCAAGTAGAAATTGGGTTGCAGAGGGAAGGAAGCATTAATTGTTTCTTCCATACAGAGCCTCAGGATTTATCTGGGGCTGATTTTTCCCAAGCAGAATCACATAGACTACTCCAGAAACGTCAGTTGCAGCTGCTTGCAAAGAATATTGACAATCTCTTGTAGATTGTTTTACTTTATGCAGCATCTATGATAAGTGAGTCTGTAGAGTCCTCAGGTCATAACAAATTCTAAAAGTAAAGGTCACTACGTGAGTAAGGGCTGGCCTCCAGACAGTTTTACTTTATCTTAGGTCACCCTGCAGGTGCCCATGGTGAAGGCTGCCCCCACCTCTCCAAGGCTATCAGGAAATAGATTGAAAAAAAATAGGATCACCTGTGATCAGATCACCTGGAGCCCTCCTTGCAAAAACTGTCCAACCATGGTCAAAGACTCCTGAGGGACATGAATTCCTTTGAAAGAGTATAAGAAGGGGGCAAAAGACAGGATGGACTTTCTCTCTCTCTCTCTTTCTCCCTCTCTCTCTCTCTGGTAGGCAGCCCTAGCTGGCTAGTATCATTGGACCTTGCAAAATAAAGCTTGCTTATGTGACTCTTAGTCTCTGGTTGGTTTTTTCAGGAATTGCGGACCCTAACAAATCTATCTTAACCTATTGGCATTTTTGAAAGATGGGGCAACAGATGGACAAATGGAAAGTTGTTTCCATAATTAGTTTGCTGAGTCAGAGCTAAGAAAAAGGATGAATATTTAGACCTGACACAGGACTAAGGAGAGGAGAGGTCCAGGGAAAAGATGCTGTTTTGGGAAGGGGTGCTCTCAGTAGCTAGTAGGAGAAATGTGAGCACATAATGAAAAGGGCAGGAAGCATGGGGCAGTTCCTGGAAAGAGGGATGGGCACAAGAAGGGAGGGAGAGAGGGAGAGTAAGAAGAAAGGGGTTAGGGGGAAGGAGAGGAAAATGGAAGAAAGTTAAATTACCTCTTTTCCTCCCATTCTGTTCATTCTTTCAGAGGGCTGAGAAAAGAGTTAGAAGTTAGAACACTTCCCTCTGGTTCCATCTAGTAGCAGTTTGGACATTGTGCAAACTCCTTGACATCACCTCTGAGAAATGGAGTCTTCTTTTCTCTAATTCTATCCTGAGGTTCTGGAAAGGGAGAGAGCTAAGGAGGATGCTCTGCTTGCATCCTATATGGCAAAAAGCCCCAGGGTGTCTCTCATTTCTAGCCTCTCAGAGGAGGTACTGATTTCCTGCCAGGGACAAGGTTCCAAACTCAGCCCCACAGACCCTGTTCTTTGTCACTTAGATGGAAGGTTCAGGCAAGAGGGCCAAGGGTGTGGGTGGCAAGGGATTGAGGGACTCTATTTAAAGGGAACAAAAGCCCACTGCAAGATACTTGGGGATCTCTTCTGTAGGAACAAGACAAGGCCCAGAGGCTGGGAAGCACCCCAGCTGCCTCAACCAGGAACACTCAGGGCTCATTTGGGGCTCCAGCTCCTAATGAAGCCCAGGGAGGCAACTCCACAGCCAAAGGCAAGATTTGGCAGTCTGTGTGATTAATTGCCTTTGTTTCCTCACAAAGGGAGTGGACCACTGACACTCACACAGTAGAAGGGGGAGGGGCCTCAACTGGGTGGTTCCCTTTCCTCCTGGAGTGCTGCCTAAGGCTGGGAGGTTTCTGTGCTTAAACTCCCCCAAAAGGTATCTTTCCAAGGGAAAATGATACAGCTTGGAAAGTTAGTCATTACTGTAATGGTCTGAATCCACAATGAGAAAAAGATTGAAGCCGACATGATTTTTATCTTTGATATTATAGCTTCTGAAGTTGAGAAGTAATTACGTATGTTAATATTACATCCATTCAACATTCAGTGAATTTTTTTTATGACTCTTTCTTAATTAATCTTCCCTTTTCCCTCTTACTGTTCACAGTGCAGGCAAACAGTCCTGTAATTGATCAGCAGGGATTTGAAAGAGCACGGTTAGGAAGGAAACAGAAAGATCTGAATTTGAACTTAGGCTGATGCTTGACTTTAGACATTGAGCAAATAACACAAATAATAGTGAAGATCTATTGAGAATGGGATGGACCAGGTGGGAGGTGAAGGTTTCAAGCACTTTATCTCACTGAATCCTCATGAAACTTTATGGGGTATCAATTAATCTAATATGTCAATTTTAAGCATGAAGACACTGGGACACTGCACAGATGCTGAGTTGCAGAGGGATCAGGGCTGCTGGCACACATGGACTGCCTGGTCCCCTTGCCCCTCTGCACTTGGGAAGCTGGTGATGAAGGTGGAGGTAAGTGCATGAATCAGGAAGGGAATAAATTGTGACTGCCTCACAGATCTTACGACTTTCTCCATCACCCAGGTTATATCTTAATGGTCTAAGGCTACCTCGTAGCCCTGGCGTCTTCCCTTCCAATATCCCCCCAAGGACCAGGGAACAGAAAGCATCAGAAAAGCAATAACAGATTTCTCTCTGCACTTCCCTCCTCAGCAGAATTCTGGCAGTCCCAGAGTGCTGGGGAGAATTACAAAGGCAAGCAAGCTGCTGCACTGCCCTTCAGCTGAAAATACAGACAGAGGAGAGAGATGCCGCCTGCAAATCACAGAAACGGTCATAGGCCTCACTGTTTCAATTCCCTGGCAAACCTGGGGGTCCAGGAGGCAGACTTACTAAATTGCTGCTTTCCTGCATAGGGGTCTTTGTGTGCCTGGCCTTTGATGTTTGATAATAATAATAGAGTTGCAAAGATGGCATAAGATTACATGTATACAAATAATTCCCAGTGCAGGTTAACATCACCACATTATCGCTCACTGTCACTGTTGCTGAACAGGATTTGGGGATATGGAAAAGAGCTACCAAGAAATTGAATGAAGAGTAAAGACAAACATTTGTTATAACATATAACCATTGTCTTATTATTTAGTCCATTTATCTATAGCCAACAGATACTTATTGAGCATCTACTATGCTCCAGACACTGCTCAGCATTGAATGGGAAGATAAAGCAATTAAGTTGGACATACAAAGATTTAATAATGTTGGGCAGACAGGAATTAAATAAATTCAACTGACAAATTATTACACGATCACAAATTGCGGTTGGTAATTACTATGATGGGAAATAACTTGGGTTGATGAGAAAAATAACAAGGGAGTGATTTCTGGGTGAGTATATAGGTCAAGGGTGACATTCCTGAGCAATAATTTTAGAAGTTGAAATCTGAAGGGGTCAGAATTTAGGGAGGTATTGAGTATTTTCAATCTTAGGGAATAGCCTGTACAAAGTTGCTTGGCCAGGAAAACAGGGTCATTGAAGTGAGGGAAGGCCAGCCTCAGGCTTTACTCTCCTCTGGCCCAGCCATCTTGATGTCTGGCATCTTGTCTCTTTCTTAGGTTCACATTCTCATACTGAGCACCAACCTCCATACATTTGTATATGGATTTCTCTCCCCCGGGCAAGTACCTTAAAGTATGGTGGTGTCTTTCACATCTTAGAGGGCCAGTCAGAACACCAACCCCCTAAGACATGCTGGTTTCTCTATGGCTCAATATATGATTTCCAACTGCTTTGTGCAGGGTAGTTGCTTCCAACCCCAGCAAATCCATGCCTGGTGCTCACAGAATTATCTAATGTTGACCATTAATTGTCAGTACTATCTGATGCAGCCTCCAGGTCTCCATTCTTGGACAAAAGGACAAGAAGCAGATTTACTCATGAGTAAGGATGCCAAATAGTCAGAGAACTATCCCCATACATCCTCAACTGTCCATGGGAAGACAGGAATCATGTACCAAATGATCGATTTGTCAATCTGGAGTTTTTCTACAATTCAGAGACAATCTCTCTCCCTTGTTCTCTCTCCCTCACTTTTCAGAGAACACTTTAAAGGATTATAAAACTCCAAAATCCTGACAAGCAATGGGTAGCAGTTCAGTGATTAATGTGGCACAGTCTCCTGTGAACCCAGGGGAAGACAGAATTGTAGCAAGGGTTATAGTAAGCTAAATAAGTCAGAAGGAGAAGGACAAATACTGCATGGTCTCACTCATATGTAGAGCACAGAGAAACATAACAAAGGGTCAGTCAAAACCAACCAATAATAAACTCTTAACATATGACTGCAAGCAACTACATGGGGAGAGTGGGGGAAGAAAAGGGCTCAATGTAACATGGTGGAGAATTGTTGGGATGGTGGACAGAGTATGAAAGTACACACATGTAAAGGTTTGAACCTATAACTCCCACAGTAGATATAAAGATGTAAATCTACTTTACCTCAATAAACACGAATTAGAAAGAAAAACAAGAACAAATAAGAAAAACAGAAAACCACACAAAAAAAGCAGTCAATGATAGACTAGCAAAGATGTGGTTGTTTTCCTTTGCAAGTGGTATCTGTGGGATGGTTCCAAGGGGAGGGCAGTGCTGCAGACCCTAAATAGCAACCTTTTCATAACTTTTAACTAGTATCATTTAACCCCATCTTGAGCACTTGATCATTTTTTTCTTTTTAATTTCATGAGTAAGTCCTGAATATATCCTTGCTTTAAATTTTTTTGATAATCCAGTATTACTCAGAGTCAAATGTATAATTACCTCCCTGTGTCCCACTTGCCACTGTCATTCCCATTCCTTGTTTTGGAAGACCATGGTCATCACCTTGTATACAAACCTATGTCTCTCATGTACATCATTCCTTTTCAGTGGGTGTGTCTGGGAGAGCTCATTGGTAAACCTGTGGAGCTGGATCACATGCATTCCAATGATCAGCCAGCCCAGAGACAGGAACCACAGTGCTGAGTGGGATCAGGCAGCCAGAGGGAGAACCAGCATGCATATTATGTACATCCGTATCCATCTTCAGGAGCTATTAGAATACTAATATCTCTATTTTAATCAATAAACCAAGGAAAAATGATAAAAGCTTTGCACACACTATTTTTAAACATCTAAACCAAATAGGAACTATTATTATTCCCATATTGCAGATGTTGAGACTGAGGTTCATCTCAGGACTTGCCAGTAAGTGAGGGAGACATCAGTGTCATATAAGTTTCTCTCACTTCCATGCACATGCTCTTAACCACCACACATTACCCCTTCTCTTTTCTAGAAAGTAGCTCTTCATTTGGGTCCTCCAAGACTGTTTCTGGCAGGTGTGTCAATCAGAAGCCACCAACATAACTAATTTATTCTGAATGCACACAGTCCACCAGCCCTTGCATTGTGCAAATAGCAGTAGTCAAGTAGCTTTCCTTGGACCTGGGGTCCATCCCTGTGAATGGCAGGAGGTACCCAGATATGGAGCAAACACCAAGCTGGCAGCTTCCTGTCTGGGAATGGTGATCTGAGATGCAGGATTGCAGGCATCCTTTGGATGAGAGGAAAGGGGTCTTAGGAAGTGGATCTCCTTCAAATGCGGTGATTGGTTTCTGCAGAGTATTGGAAGCCAGTGACAGGGAGGAGACAAAGAATAAAGGACCAAGGGGAGTGCTTAAGGAACATTTGACATTCTATTTTATCTTTTCTTCCCCAGGAGGAAGTTTCATTTGGCCTGCGCTTTGTCAAGATTTGCAAAGTCTTCCTGGAAGTGGAGCAGAATGGGGGCATTTCTGCTCAGTACTCCCAGTCTTCATTGACTGCTCTTGCTTTCCTGCTTAGCTTTCTCTCCTTGACCTGTATCAGGAGCTTGTGACCTCACCAACCTCTTTCACCAGAGGAAGCTATGGATGAGCAAATGTAAAGACAGTTCTTGGGCACTAGTAGTGATGCCTCATCCCAGATTAATGACAAATATGATTCTTCATATTTGAAACTAATGCCAAGGGTGATGCTTAGCATATAATGGCAGTAGGGAGGTTTCAAGTCACCATATTGCAAGAGGTGACACTTAACCCACCCACACACAAAGCTAGATGTTTCACTCTTCTTAGGATGCAGGATGCCCTCAGATCTTAAGGTAAAGAAAGGACAAAAGGTATCACCCCATTCTTCTAGATTATATATTTTTTCCTGATTAGCTCCCCTACTAGTAGGTCAACATAAAATACAAACTTCTGAAACCATATTCAGCACTCCTGGTAGGTCTCTGAAAAACTATAATGGGGGGGTGAATTTCATGAATTTCATGCTCAGAAGTCAGGAAACTTCCTGGGAACTGAAAGTATTCCCTCTCGATCTGGGTGTGGTTCTCTAGTTGTTGCCACACATTCACCAGGCTGTACACTGAAGATGAGTACTGCTTCCCACAAATCTCAAATGTATCACTTACTTATATTTTTATGGTGAAAACAGCTATATTAGAATTAGTCAGCCAGTTTCAGTTTAGATGTCTGTGTTGGGAACATCCAAAGCATGACCTACAGAAGACAGTCAAACATGCTTCCTTCTGTCAGGTCTGATCAAATGCTGACCTTGGCTGCACTAGTGGCTTAGAGTTTCTTCATGGTACTCACTGTTTCACTTACATGTTGCTGGCCAACCCAGGTAGATGATCTGGGATTTGCTGGCCTTGACCCTCACCACGAGCACAAGTGTGTTGGTGTCTTCTGCCTTCTTCATGGCCGAATTGGGGCACCTTGGTGATGGCACAGTGTTCAAGACCGGCTTGGAGATCACAGTGTCTTGGGTCACTGAAAAGCGAGTGAAGTCTGGATCTTCTTGTGTTTGTGGCTATGGATGCTTATCAGTGTTGTTCTCTTGACCTTCAAAGCACTTGTATTGGCTTTAGCTTTGGGAGGGACAGGGGCTCCCAGCTTTCCTTTCAGCACCATCTTCATGAGCAGGGTTTCTATCTCAATTTTGAAAAATAAAAGACTTATTTGTCCCTTACCTTTCAAATTCATTCTCATATCACATTGTTAAGAAGCTCTCTCTATTGGCCAAAGATGCTCTGCCCCTCATCTCTACCTAACCAGATCCTGTGCTTTATGAAGTGATCTTTTTAAAGAAAACCTACATGGATTGCCCAAACCATATCAATCGTTTGTTTCCCAGCCCTCATAGACCTGCTGTCAGAACCACAGGCAGATCAGGATTATGGAACTTAAGACTCATGCACTTTAGAGAATCTTTTCTACACAAAAGGGCACAAATTTATGAAAATATTAAAAGGGACTGGAGATTGCAGGCCATTTTATGATTGTGGTCTGTGTAAGTATTTGATCAGAAATGCTCACATGAAAATACTACCTCTTTGCAATTCAGCCTTCCCTCAGCACCTGGAACTTTTGCCAGTTCCCACTATGCCCAGGAAGCATTCAGTGGGCCTGGTAAGACAGAAGGCCTGCTCAGGTCAGCACACACACTTGAGTGTTAGAACTTAGCCTCAGCTGAAACTTCCCTGTTTCACACATATACCATTGGCCACCCCAGGTATATAACAAAATCCTGCAGGGCAAAACCTGGGTTTCACCTTGCTCTCATGCCTCTCATTGTGCATTCCTCAGTGTCTTACAGGATAACCTCCCCAGATTGCTGACATGCATGTTATTGGGAGGGAAAAGGACTCTCACAGACAGCTGGTGTGATAATGGGGAATGATAAGTCATCGCTTGGAAGGCAGGGGTTCTTTCCACATTCCCTCAATCCCAGTCCTGAATATTTAAACAGTCCAACATGGGGCCAAACATCTTTTGAAAATTGGTTTCACTAGAAATTAACCTCAGGCCCTAAATAGGAAAGAAAGAGATGGTGTGGCTTGACTCAGGATGCCCTTCTCCCTAACACAAGACAGTAAGAAGGAGGAAATAATGGTGAAGAGAAGGAAGAGAAGGAGGAAGAAAGAAGACAAGGAAGAAAGGAAGAGTCTTATAAAAACAAAAAAGTAGGAGATTAATGGAAAAAGAATACTTAATAAAGCTCTCTTGGGCACACTTTTTTTTTTTTTTTTGAGGCTGCTGTATTAAATTAAAGTCATACATAGGTTTCAAAGGAAATCACATTTCTGCAGCCTGGTGAGCCCACCTGACAATGCACGCTAACAGAATTGTAAATGTAAAGGGTAATGCTTGTCAGTGCCTGACAGTTCTAAATGGCCTTTTAGTTCAGTACGCAGAGCTGTCATAAAAAAACATAAAAATGCATATGCAGACAGCTGAAACTGCTATGCACATCATTATCTGCAAATGGTATAAGTATCCTGAACAAAAGGCCTTCCAGTTTAAGGACATGCATAAGACATTTCTCTGCCTCCAGCTTTAAAACAAAGTGCTGTCAAGAAAACAAGATTCCCAGGGCCGGGGCTGAGGTTTCTCTGTCAATCAGCGAGGTGCTACATTTGTACATATTTTTCTGACCCTGCATATGAGAAGAGCATTCTTAACAGATGTGTATTTAACTTCTGGCAGCTACATCTGTTTCTTCTGTGTTTTCCTTCTTATCCTTTATCATTGTTCTAGCAGATGTCTACAGAGGGGTATTTTAGTATATACTTATTCATCTTTCCCTATCTGCTTTTTTCCCCCTTCCCTTTCATCTACCTGGTCTTTTTCTTTAAAGCATTTCTCTCTTTCTTTTTCCTTTGTAATTCCAGAAAGCCAAAGGGGTTCAAGTCTGAACTTGACGGTGATCAAATTGGTGGAGATGTTTGTCATTCCTTCTGAGGCACTACCCTTTAAGAGTGAAAGTTCCTTGAGGGCAGAGATAATTCATGCCACCTAAGTGTTCTGAAACCTAGTTGCAGCTCAGAATCATGTGAAGAGCTTTGCAAGTGTCTCGTTTCCTGGAATTTCCCCAAGTGTTCCTCTGACTCAGAGTTCCTAGGGCTGGGCCCAGGACATTTGTGTTCTTAACAAATATCTTGATGGGTATCATTTTTCATTCATTCAATTTGCATTGGACATGCACCCCTTGACAGTCACTTTCATAAATATCAGGGGTAGAGATGTGAACAAGGAGACATACTCCCCAGTCTCAAACAGCCTAAATGTTATTTATAAAGACAGGTCAGTAAACATATAAACCTATTGTAAATATGATTGCAAATTTGATTGGTGTAGAGGGACAGACATCAAAAAAAAGCATAAAATAGGCAATAGAGTGGATGTAGCATAGTCCATGGTAAAAAGTTCCAGGTGTTGCTACAAAGATTGTTCTTCTAAAGAGCTCATATTTGAGCTGAGAGCTGGTTGGTGAGGAATCAGCCCTAAGAACATCTAAGGAAGCACATTATCTCTTTTATTATTCTTCAACAAAGTGGAAATTATTATCAGGGACTTAAAAATGAGGAAAATGATGTTGAGGAATGGCTTGCCCCAAATTACACAGACGGTAAGTAGACAAACCAAGAGTCATACCTTTGGCCAAGTTTGACACACATAAATTAACAAACATCCCTCCAGTTTCCGCACCCATCCAAACCCTGCCCAAACACTGGGGTCAACACCAAGAACAAACTTTCCTGATATCCTTCAAGATGTATCCACCAATGTATCTAGACCTTGTTTTTCCATCATTAAATATC
Organism: Uropsilus gracilis; assembly: GCA_004024945.1. NCBI lineage: Eukaryota > Metazoa > Chordata > Mammalia > Eulipotyphla > Talpidae > Uropsilus > Uropsilus gracilis. Next base: position 38,955 of record PVHY01003693.1, on the reverse strand, counting down.
TCAATATGTTCCTGGTCGGTAGAGGATACCCTATGCAAATTTCCCTAATGGAATTAATTTTGAGCTCTACTATTTCTGAATTCTTAGGATTTGGATCATAAAAAAAAAAAAAAAAAAAAAAAAAAACCTGATTTTCACTCAGGTTGCATATGTGAGAAAGCTTAAACAAAACTTTAAACATTTTAAGCTGAAGGTTATTTTTATAATCACTGTTGCTTCTGCTCTCTTCCCATTGATATTCTTCAGTCCCTTTCATGAATTTTTTTTTGAGTTTTTATTTGAAGCTTTAAAATCTCTTGAAGGAGAGGAATGATCAATTCTCTCTCAATAACCAATGGCCACTCCCTTATTGGAGACAACAGGAAGGAGGGTTGGAAGATAGTATTTCTAGTTGAGTGAAGGCCGTGGAGTCAGAGATCGATGAGCTGTGATATCTAGCAAACCACAAAACCTTGTTCACTCAACTTAAAGATGGTGAGACAATAAAACTTATAAGACAGAGTTGTTGTGAGGATTAAATGAGATAAAATGTGTATGATGCTTAATACAGCATGGTACATAATAAATGCCATCAGTTTTTATTATTAGGGCCATTACTTTTTATTGCACTATTAGGAAAAACAGTTCTAGTTGCAAACTGGACTAATCACCAGAGCTCTGACAATGACTATTTTCCTTGACCTTGAAAGACACAAAATACAACCCTTCCTGTACTCAAATGCCCAGCTACCTTCTGAAGTCCTCACTAAGGCAAGCACTGGTTTTTATACTTTACTTTCTCACTGTATTCTCCAAAACTTAGGTCTTCTAGCTATTATAAAAAATAATGTTCTCCTGCACAATCTCCTGGGGTTTCCTCTTGCTAAGAGCAATTGCTTTTTATTGAATTGTGCAATTGTGTTGCTATGGAAAATGTATTGTGATTAATGAGACCCTGTGACCAAGGTTACTTGAGACAAGATTGGACTGGCTAGCATGATGTCCTTACTTTTCCTAGTGCCAAAGTTGGCTACAGCAGGAAGGGCATTATCAGCCCTGATGGCAACTATTGGAAAGTTTGCAGCTAACGGAAGGAGATAATTTGTTGGTAAAGTCATAAAATGAATAGAAGTGAAATATCCAAAGAGAATTAATATGATGGAATGTAAAGGGTGATATGAATTTTAATTGCAGATAAATTAACAAGATAAACAGGAATTATTAAGATTAACATACAGGTGAGATGAGGATCATGAGAAATGCACATAATTATAACTGTGAAATGCTTAAATGATAGTAATGTATATATACTTCTGTGTGTGTACATATATATTTATACATATGTGTGTGTGTGAGTGTAAGTGTGTGTGTCTGAGGTCTCTTTGACTCTGAAAGTTGGCTACATCCAACTTTGATGCTGAAAATTAGATACATCCAAATTTCAGAGTCAAAGGGACCTCAGAAGTTATGAGCATACTCATCTTTCCAGGGAGAAATTCATTCTATGTCTTTTCCACAGTTAATCTGAACTGATTATCTCATCACAAGGGAAACTCACCATCCTCAAATGAAGTTGTGTTACAAAGTTCTACACTTAAATAGGTTATGTACATTCAGTTCTTGACAACTTTTACCCTGGTCTATTTGGAATAATGAAGAACAAGACTCATTTTTTTCATAAATTGTTAGAATTTAAAAGAGGTGGTCTAAATATCTAATTCCTGAGGATTCTTGGTTAAGAAAACAGTGTTTCTCTTTCAACAGACACTTCCTCCTAGTAGATGAAGAGTTAGGCTTTCCTTGTTACATGGGCTGAGTTTGAGTTGGCTCTGAATCCCAGGTATCCACTGGACAGCCAGGAGTCCAGGCTAGAACTCAGAAAGGAGGTTAGGGACAGAGCAGTAGAATGAAAAGTCACTGAAATGTTGTTTGGGAAATAATCGTACAGAAATAGAGGAGACTGCATAAGCAAAAGAAATAAGGAAACAAGAGGGCCAGAGATGAAATCCTGAGGCTCCTTCTTTTACCTGTTCTAAGAATGTAGGTAGAAATAATTGAGACCTCCCTCCCCACATGGCCCAGTCCATTTTCTATGGCATTTGAGGCTATAACTGTTTAACTCCAGAAGCCCTGAGAAATAATGCAAAACTCTTGCTGTGAGTTCCTTTAGAGGGGAGAGTGTAAAAATTGGTTCTTCAAAGTCCTGTGCATCTGTACCTTTTCCAAATGTCTAAGTTGGGACAGTTTCTAAAATCTGACCTCCTTTCTAACACTTATGTTCTCTCCCCCTACATAACTCTTGCTCACTACTATGCTGTGTTCTTCCTGAATATCTTTCCTCTTCCTGAATACTGTTTCTTTTTCCAAAATCAAGCTGCTGCTCATAACTGAAATTGCTCGCTGAGATTTCTGCTACAACTTTTACTAGCCACCTAAGGGTGCTAGAGGATTTGAAAGTAAGCTCCCTCGTACCTCTCATCCTTACTCCATTCAAGGGAAAACAAGAGAAGCTCCTTCTCACACTTTCCTAAAACATGGACATTTTTCCCCTTCTGTTTATTTTCTTAAAGTTCTTTTGAATAAATTGAGCTAATCAATTGCCTTTTAACATTATACCAAGCATTACTCCAAGTTTTCCTTCATCTGAAAAAAACACTTGGTAAAATTTTCAGTGTAACAGAGTCAATGGCGAATCAAGAGGCTATTTCTCTAGGCTGACCAGATCATTTCCCTTGAATGGTACTGGATTGTTCTAAGTGACCACATGCACTGAACTTTACAATCAGTGTGGCTGCCATGGCTTGTCCAAAGCCCAAGTAAGATGCAATTCCAGTTCATGGTCATTGATTCATGTAAGACCTGCAATTATGAACACATTTCAAATAAATCAGAATTACTATTTGGTAGGGGAATCCACCACATGTTCCAAAAGGAAATTCTGAGAAAATCTTTACTAAAATTCAGCTCACCTACATTGATATCCCAAGATCTTTCAACATGGTAAGACTGTTTTTTAGAGAGGAAATAGATGAGTCCTGTTTGTTTCTTTCCCAGTGAACCGTATTTGCTCTGATAATTCACCACATTCTTTGCTAAGACTCCAAAGCTTCTGTACTCACATAGCCTGTCCTAGAATTTTGGTCAAGTGTAGCTAAAATTAAGTTCCTGTCTATAATTCCCAGAATTCACTGTTAAAAATCATTGAAATGTTTATTTGCCTCTAGCATTCTGGCATGGATCTCATTCCAGAAACAGCCTCAAAGATTGCAAACAGCTTTGCTTAACAACATGATCTGGGCTCCATATCCACACCCACACCCATGTTCTTATCCACCCACCCAACCCTTTCTCTAACAGTTTGGGGAGAAATAAATATCTCTTCTCGCACAGAAAGCTTCAGCTTACTATCATTTCCCCCACCAAATAGAAGTCAGTCCTTTCCTCTTCTTCACACCTCAAATGAGAGTCTAAAGAAGGTTCCTTTCTTATTTACTGAACAGTCTGCTGCGTGATCAACTTTGCCATAGCAGCCAGTCCTCATCCAGGTTTGAAACAGGAAGCATGAGATATAGAGTAAAAAAATCTATCTGCACAGAGTCCTGAGTTCTGGTCTCTGCTACATTATTAGGATAATGCAATAACTCGTGGACAGTTATTGAACCATTTTCTGCCGCTGTTAATCTTTTAAGATGAAGCAATACTATCTTCCCTACTAAATTCAGAGCCTAGCTGAGAAAATCAATATAAAAAAATGTTAAGAAAATTACAAAAAATGCTCCCTCCATGTAGAAGGTTCAGATAGTTCAACCTCAGAGCTCACGGGGAGATCTGCCTTGGCTTCATCCTGACAGCTATTTCCAAGCACAGTCTGCCCACCTTCTCTGTCCCAGAACTTCCCAATGACCAACCCCTTGTGTCAACACAGTGCCCTATGTATCTTTAGCAAGAAGATTACTAACTAATTGGGAAAATGATCTAAACTTGTGAGTCATTTGGTCAGAATTTGTCTCCTCTCTAGGCAAGAAACAGCAACCTAAGAAGGTAATGTTCCTAAATATCATCAGGCTTGACAAAACCATGCTGAACAATATCAAGTTCTTCTAACAAAAAGGAGACTGCAGGGAAATGGCATAAAACAAGTAAATATTTTAACATGTAGCTTAGAAACACAAAAATTAAGATATCTACTTCCAGACCACTTTTATTTAGGTTTTCTTATCATGCTTCTACATCAGAACCTGCTTCTATATCATGTAATTTAAGCGATTGGTAAATATAGCTGTCAACTTACAAGGCAGACTCTTCCTTAATTTTCTCTTATGCAAATATCTAGATTTTCTAAGACCCCAGTCCCAAATTGAAATCTCTGTTCATTGTGACCTAAGATATTTTGTTCATTCACATTTTTGTTTTAATTTGAAAACCTTCTTTCCTAATGGCTGCTTTCCACACCACTCACATGCCCCATCCCTGTTGATATTTGTATATTAGCTTAGCAAACACAAAACTGAAGTCCTTTGTGTTAGTTCAATGAAAGACATACATTCTAAGTAAATTTCCAGCTCTGTTATTGTGCTTGCGATCTTTGTAATCTTGGTTCATCTCTTCTTCCTCAGCCTCTGTTCCTTCTTTTGAATAATGGAGATACTGTCATCTTTCCCCTAGCACTGATGCCATGGTCACCAAAACTAATGTTCCTGGCCAATCCTATGTGTAAAGATGTAAAGTATACCTAAAATGCATAGTGTTTCTAAGAAGCTGTCTGTAAAAAGCTGTCTGTAAAAAACAACTCTTCCTCTGTACACATTGATCAGATACCCTGTAGCCAACCACCATTTGCAAAATAAACTTTGTCAGTTAAGGAAATACAGGGGGGAGAAGACAAAGGGCTCTTTACCTTGGTAGTTAATGCCATATATGGATTCTGTTTATATAGGACTGTCTACAATTTTTCAGTCTAAAAATTGCTCTGCACAGTTGCTTAATGGCCCTTTTATCTTCTCTTTAATCACGTGTAAGACTTCTAGCCATTCCCCCATTAAAGTTCCCATTTGTCTCTTAGATCAGCTTCCTGATCCCATTGGTATGCAGAACTGTACTGGACATATAGCATGCTTCTAGGTTAGCTGATGACACCAAGGCCAAGTGAATCAACCCACCAAGTGAACAGTAGAAATATCCCATCATCCCAAAAGCACGAAACACACAGGTTGGCACATATTGGAGCATGAAATACACATACTCAGGTGGAAAAGGGACAACCATGAAAATGGCACATTCTCATGTTGGGTGCACTAGCACAGGGGTTCACAATCTGATTTAAGGAGTGAGAGTGAGATCGAGAGAGACAGACAGATAGACAGAGACAGAGAGAGACGAAGACAGAGAGTGCACCAGGGATTCTGATGTAGCTTGTACTTGTCAGGGGGCCTGTAGGTATTGGTTTATTTCAGAAAAGCCTCCCCCAAGTGAATTATTGAGCCATCAATATTGAATGTACTAATCTTGAAACTGTTCTTATATACAACTGAGCTTTGCCTTGTATCACTTAGAGAAAATTCTTCCCTTTTAATTTAATACAGATAATCTCACCTGAAATCATAATTATCAGTAATATACTACCTCTAAAACTTCCGCTTCCAGAATCAGTCTTAAAGAATATAACTTTAGGTATAAAGATGGAAATTTAAGATGACACTCTAAGAATGAATGATTGCAAACCATCTAAATGCTCACCTATGAAGGATTAGTTTCAAAATATAAATAGAGCACAGTGAATGTGAGGGAATTTGATGGCCCTTAAAAAGAATGGTCTAAGTCTGGAATATACCTTGACAAAGAAGACTCAATATATTTTTAAAAACTGTATCATTTTTGATTAAGGTAACACAGGATTACAACCTTGTCTATGATTTAGGGATATGGGGTCACACCTCTTCAAATATTTGCTAACCACACCACATTCATCACCAAAGCACTAAACATCCAGTTTCCGATTTTTTTTAAAATAATCTACTCATAAAGAAAAAAAGCCAGTTATAGGATAATATGCATGGGAAACATATTTGTAACAAACTGCTTACAAACTCATTCAATGAGATGAGTAGAATTGTAGAATCTCAGTAAGTGCTCCTTAAATTAGAATTCATAGAAAAAAAACCTAAACAAACAAATGTCAAATAATTTAGTGGTGACTCAGAAATGAGATGAGATGAAGGAAAAGGGGGATTTGTATTTCATCTCACATTTTTCCTTATTTTTTTGTTTGTAAATCCAATATAGGATATTTATAATTTTTAAAAAAACAGGAAAAAATATTTCCCAGCCCTCTTCCAACCCATTACACATTGTCTTTCGATCCAAACACTCATCTGGTCTTTTGAAAAAAGAAACTGATGAAGCTAGACTGGTTGAATTTCTCTGCAGCTCAACAACACCCTGCTCTTTTCCATTGGCAGTCCATGAGAGGGTAATAGAGCCAAGTTCTGTGTGTGGGAAAGTGTGTCTTTGTGTGTGTGGATCCCGTTGCAGTTACAACGCCCCTCCCTTTGGTAACAATTTAACACCCACAAGTATCCTCAGGAAGGTCAAAAGGGAACAACTAGAGTAAAAAAACATGTTTGAGAAATGTTAACTAGCTCCCACTTCCAAAATTCTTTTCCCCCACATTAAAAAAGGACATCATGCGTGTTTCCATCAGTGTCTGGTGGCTTTAATAAAATGAGTGGTGAGCTCGTCCTTAGAAAAAGTGGGAAGCTGGCTGCTGGCTCTTCATCGGAAATGAGGCACTATGCTGGGAATCACATTGGACTTTACAACATAAATTTAAAAGTCATCATGGTTAATGCTGTATCCTTTTCATAATTCATACAGAAGTCTTATGGCCATTTGGAAATGTGAGAGTCCTAGGAAAGAAAAATCATGGAATTTCCATATTCCAGGAAAATCAGCACCTTTTCAGATGATTAAAAAATTCAAAATTCCATTCATAAAAAAGAGTCAGTAATTTCCCGTAACTTTATATTTGAAACATGAATCTTGAGTAGACGAAGGTGACATGAAAATTTTAATCACCAGCATGCATTAAGGTGTTTCTAGTGAAAGAACAAGTTTAGGGAACCCTTGATACTATTTAGGAGGTGTTGCTGATAGTGCCAGAGTTCATCTGCCAGGGCTGTTACAGGGATTAATAAGAAGAAACACAGGCAGACATTTTTAAAAATTAAGCAACTACTGGAGAACGCTTTGCGTAAGCAAAGAAATGATTACAAAACTGAATTATACCCAACAACATCCACAAACTTTTTCATTTGTGAAATGGGGTGATTCACAATAGTTAAGTCAACACATATTTAGTGCCTCCACATATCAACACTGTTTTAGCTGCTAGAAGGATAATCCAATGACATTATAACACCAGTGAGGCAATGCCTAGCAAATACATAGGAAACCACAAACTACTTGGAAAACTTATGTTATACCCTCACACAGGATTATTAGTCACCTTTAAAACTTTTCTTCATTCATTTAGAAATGACTTTGCCAAACAAATAAACAGTCAAATTCTGCCTTTGAGGGCTTAAAGTTCACATTGGTGTTTGGATATATCTATAATTACTATTGTCTTTAAAAAGTAAAACAACATAGTCTCTTGTGTTCTTCACTCCCCTATTTTGACCACTCTCTCCATGGTGATGGTTCACTAGTGCCATGGTGGATGGAGAATCATGGGACTATACCTGAGAGGAAATCAAATGTTATAGGAAGTGAACAATGGTATAAGAAAATAAAAAAATGATTAAAAAAAGTGAAATGACATGTATTGGTGGCAACACACACCAACTTCAAGACTCAAGATAACGTGTGGCTTGAGAAGAATTCCTGTGTGAAATTAGTTTGAGTTGACTGGTTTCTGAGTCTTATCAATTCATCCAGTGAACCATACATTCAGCAAACTTTTACTGAGCATCTACTCTGTGCAGACCCTGTGCTATCCATAACCATGAATATATTTTCTAAGCAGTAGGTTTTTACCTAAGTATACAAAATAACTACTCTGTCAGAAGGGCCAGACCCAGCCATGTGTTAATCAACCAGCTCTGTGAGAGTGAAAAGTGCCATGATCTGAAACATCTGCCCATTTCATTAGTGTAAATATTCCTACTGTGGATGATTGCAAGCCATTAGTGGTTTGACAAGAGCCTTCAAAAAAGTTCCCAAAGACTTGCTCATTGATAAGCTATTATGAACCAGTGCTAGAATACAATTGAAGACCAACTCTTTTTTTTTTTTTTTTTTTTTTTTTTGCGCTTCCTATTTAGCCAATGAAATGGAACATTAGCTCCTTGATAAACATTTACCAAGATACCTTATAATTCTGGTCTAAATTCTTCCTCAGGATCCATAAAATCCTTCCAAATTATTCCCAAAAGTCCATAGGGCAATTGCATGGGAGATTCTAGACAGACCCTTCAGCCTAGAATCAGAAACACCAAACTAGGCTAAAGAGTGTTTTTTGGAATGTTGAAATATGATGTTATGAAATGACAGTCTCAGTACTCACATACAAAACAAAAACAAACAAACAAAAAAATCTGTACATGACCTTTTCAACCTCATGGCATGATTTTGAAGTTAAAAAAAGAAAAAAACTGAAACTGTTAGGAAATACTTAATGTCATAGTAGGAAGGAGAAAAACAAACAAGGTCAAGAGAGAGGGAGACCTTATCTTTATGCCCTTCACTGTGTAAAGTGCTCTCTCCAGCAGAACATGTGCTAGTTCAAAGGAGTACACTTTCCCCATAGAGTGTTGGGAGGAGATCAGTGGTCCTTACCTAAATAGAAAGCTATTTGCAATTTTACAAAATACTTCAGGAAAAAGTTTATGGTGCTAATATCAAACTTTGCTTAACAAATACAATTGACTAGTATTTGTGGAGAAGCTCCATAGGCAGGACAGATCCCTTTAGAGATATGAAATGCATCCTCCACTCTCCAGAAGTTCAGTCTGCTTGAATTGAGTTTATGCATTCTTGCAAAAAAGTGGCTTAAGGGACCAAAACTAGACATAACACAGATGAGTGATCTTCAAGTCACATGTTGAGGATAGTCCAGTGAATGACAAATCCTCAAGGCAATCTTCTAAGCTGTCTGCTCTCTGGTATGCCTACCCCTCTCCTAATCCCTTCCTCACACTCTCTCCTACAGTCAGTCACAGGTTTTCATCTCTCACTTCCTCAAGTGAGACATGTTCTTACCTCTATCACACATCATCCTTCGGCCTTCATACTACATCTTCCTTCCTGAAACACACCATTGTCCTCCCCAGCTTCCACTCATGTATCTCCTGGAGTCATACTATAGTCTTCAACCTATAAGTTTTGTTCTGTTTATTCTTCTTCCAGAAAGTTTTTTCTGACCCACCCATGTTTGATGTACCTTCAGATTGAGGACTTTGTGTGAATTCTACCATGCCTAGTTACATGGCACTCCTAGCTACAATTTCCTGTTCACTTGCCTGTGAACATTATACCATTCTGTACACACAGGACAGCTCCTTTGTATCATAACATGCAATCATTGTTACTGTTTATAGAAGAAGAAAGTGTGGCCCAAGGAAATTATTAACCAATCTATTTGGTTAACACTTGTCATTTTCATTGCCAAATTCCTGGTTGCCTAAAACAAGCCATTATGGTGAGTTGAAGTGGGGAAGTTTATAAAACAAATATCAATGGTGAACTTAGCATAGTAGACATACATGCTGACTCACAGAGATGCACACCTTAAACTTCAATAATATTATAATGCAATGTTGCTTCAGTGAAAAAATAAATAAATAAAAATTTTTCCTGCGGTCCAGCTGCATGGGGAACGGTGCCTGAGGGAAGGGGTAAGGATTGCAATCAAGACACCAAGATGATCACTTGGGCAGGAAGGCACAGCGGCTTTTCTCTTGATCAGCTGGCCACGAGTTTATTTTTCACACAGCTTTTATATAGTTCATGTAACACATATCAGCAATTACAAATGCCTTTTGCTTGATGTCAGTTTTACTGGGGGCTAGTTTTATATAGGTGTCAGCCTACCCAGGATAGATGGTGCCTATTCAGGATAGATGGTGATCAGACTCTCTGTAGGATGCTTTTGTTATCTAAACTGGTAGTTAACTGGCTTCCTGATATCTATGTTTAACTTTAATGGGCAAGAGTTTAGTTCCTCATATTTGTGAGGATTTGTTCAGCTGGTAACCTTTTTCCACCCCCCACAAGTTTTGAAAATAGCTGTTACATAGTTTACAGAATTTCCTAAGGGGAAGGCACTGGTCTTAGGAGCCTACTAGCCTGGTGCAGACACATCCAGGAGAAAGATCCACTTTTATCATCTCTACTGCCCATCATTTCATTAGTTGTTACCAAGGACTTGATACTGGAAATGATACCCAGTAGTTTAAGGGGACAGAAACTTTTCATGATGAAGCCCTGCAGGATGAAGCCCTGCTCATATTGCCCACAGCTACCACTTCATTACACAGGATGACTTCTGAATCTTGCATGGTTGCCCTAACTAGAAAGGATTCTGGGCAATGTTGTTGCTAGCTTCCCAAGCTCTATATTAGGAATGCCAAACTAATAGAGCATTAGAATTGGCACTGAGTGCACCATTCTATAGTAACAGCCACTTGCTTCACCAAGAGCATGGAGTGAATCTGCAAGAAAAGCCAGGGTTAGGAGAATGTGGGAAGAGACACACAGCTAACTTGAAGGGCTCTATGATATGAATGTATGCAGATAATAAACTCATTATCTGGTGCAACTGAACTTCATTTGTGAGTGATAAGTGTCATCCCATCCTCTTTCATATATATAAGGAATTAGAAGCTCAAATGCTGGGTAAATTTCTCAAGGAAAGAGAGAGACAAGCTCAGCACTGAATCTTGGGCAGCATGAATTTAACTGGCACCATACCCTACTCTAGAGGATGTTTGTCTGATGCCCTTCCAGGTATTTCTCTGTAGCCTTCTGCTCCTGAAAGCTGTAAGTATAGACAGAGTGACAGACACAAATACATCTCTCCTAATGTATATTCTCTTTTGTAAAATTGTTTTTTATTCTACAATGAGAGTCCAGGATTCCCCAGTCTCCTCAGGCCCACAGTTCTTGGGTTAGGTGGTGGTTTTCCAGGTTTATTGGGAAAGAAATACCCAAGTTTTCAATTTTTGGACTCCTCATTGCTTCTTTTGTTCTGAGGATGAACATAAAGTCTCTAATACAAGGTCAAAATGAGAGACCTTCAGAGATGGTTCTGAGGATATGACAGGATACAATCTAGAAGAAAGGTTGAATGAGCACATGAGCAAAGAGAGCAGCTACCATACCTTAGTTGTGCATCATACTTGTATAAACTTGGATTCCCTCAGCAGTTAACACCCCCACATCCCCCATAGATAAAGGAGTCTTGGCCTGATGGTTAAGACATTTGATCAAGGTAAAACAGGTCAATATATGGAAGACAGCATTAGCAGGCCAGTTGCTCCTCTTCTGAGACAGCTTTTCTAGGCACTGAGCATGTCACACACTAGCACATCCATTCGAGCACTGGTCTCAAGGCTTCCTATCCCAGCCACCAGCCCTACAGTCTCGGTAATTCCTTTACACTTGCCAGGTGTTGATTGCCTCCTCTATAAAATCAAGATACTGGTTTCTACCTAAAAAGGTTATTAAAACCACATGGCCAAATAGAGCATCTGATATTATTATTTTGGTTATGATGTGCTATTATTATTGTTATTACTGTAATATATCATAACTTATATATTACAATTAGAATTTTTGCAATGATTATTTTAACTGTTACCTCCATATTGCTGCCTCTTTGAAGAATCCTAGGAGGGAAAGAAGTATACTGAATAAAAAGGCTAGCAACATGCATTTGCATGGCCCATCACTGGGGCTATAAGACCCTCCTCTTCCTGTAGTGGAGCATTCCTTCCAGCGAGCAGTGGGAGAGGAAGTTGCAGGTTCTACAGAATTGCATTGCATGGAATGCTTTGAATTTCCTGGGAGACAGGCTCAGTTGGGCCCTGGTGGAGACCTGCCTCGGGGGTAGTAGTGACAGAACTATTCCCAGCCGCTGTGCTTCACATCCTCACCCCGACACAAAAGAGGAGAATGAGTGACACCTCAAACAACTTTGGAGAGTCTAACAACAATTTTCAACTTCAAACAGGCCACACATAAAAGTTGAAGACTTTTGCTACAAACCCAACCACTGGGAAATCTCTGCCTGGCTGACATGAATTCCCCAGCCACTATGAAGCCGTGACAGAAAATGCAACACTGTTTTTTTCATTCCAAGTCCTTTAACATTTCAATCTAGGGCATGGGCACTGTGGAGCAAATCCAGGTCAGGTCCTACTTTAATCCCCAAACTGAGTATCAGTGTGAACTCCACATGAATGAAGGCCCAGAATGACTGGCACAGGAAATGACTGAGATCCTACTAGAATTTGAATTCTTTGTGTCAGCATCACTCTGCACTGGGTCACCACTATCATGGTTGGTACTAGCTTCTTAAGTTTTTCATTCTACATTACATTTTTATAGTATATTGGTGTCTATAAGCCTGATGTGTATATGTTGTCGTCCTTGATTTCATTCAATTTGCAAGGATTGAGCAAATTCACTTACAGAGTGATAAGGTTAGGTATAAAGGAAACTTCAAGATCACTGTAGTTTCCCTTGAGTTTAAGTCTTCGCCAGAGAAGGTGCTGATTCCTTAATGCCAGGCAATGTTGGACTATAGATCTGGAGGAGTTTCCAGATCTCCAGGCTTGTGGATTTGAACACTGAAAATATTCTCTGAGTATCTGTGATATTGGGGACTGGGCTAAAGGTAAACCTGATTTTAGAGATTTTAGCCTTGTGGGAAAATAATCAGTGACTTGGGTGATTATAACGTAGAGAACAGAAGAGGTTCAGGGCAGTGCCTGTGGAGGTAAGAATATGGATGCTCAGGACATCAAACTGAAAATGCACAGGCATTTTCAGAGGACACAGGGTTTTACTGTTTTAAATAAATATGGCACAGGCCCAATGAAAAACATAAAGAAAAAAAGAATTTACTCAGATGCCACTATTCAGAAATAAACAATATTAAAATCCTGCTTAAATCCTTCCAGATATCTCCCTGCAACCCTGCATAGCCATAAATATGGAAACAAACTGTAGATTCATATATTCATATATGCAATCACATGCTTATTTGCACACTTATTTTTTGTTTTACAATGTGACATAGACAAATGTTAAAGTCGATAAAAATAGAATTACCACATCATTCAAAAATTTGAGCACTATTTTACAATATGGATGCAACATATTTAACCAGACCCTTTTGATGGTCCTTTCAGTGGTTTATACTGTTTTCTCATCATCAGCAACGATAGGACACTGCATGTATATCCTACATGTTTATCTTGGTGAATGTCTCTTTCGGTCTGAAATGGGATTACTACAATTTGCCAAATTGCCTGAGGGGTTATATTTCAAGTATTATAGCCAAGAGAGTTATGCATACCACCCCACCTTAAGCTCACTGTTAGCTCCCCAGAAACTGCACAAAGGCCAGGGCTGGGAGAAGGTGGGTGGGATATGCATCTAACTTGAGGGTCTCTGCAGGGTTCTCTGTGCACCTTACCTGCTGTAACCACACTTGATCCATTAAGGTCAATACCATTCTGTCCCTTTATATGGGAGGATGTCAAAGCTGGTTCAGTTGTCAATGAAAGGGAATAACACCAAATCTTGAGCATTTATGGGGGTTACAATATACCTGCTTTCCTGAGGGTGAATTACAAAAGTGGGGTGAAGACTTTATCTACTTTGGATGCTCATCCCCAACCCCAATACTCCCCCAATACTAACATCAAATAGAAACCAATGCAGGGTGGGTCTCATACCAGCTCTCACATCATAAATGGTAGCACCTGTTTAGGGCTTTGGAGGTTGGCCTTGATCTTCCCCGCCCTGGGGCTGCCCTTTTATGAGTGTAAGTCTGAGGAACAAGTGAGTTTCCTACTTCTCCAAGATCTTAAAATAGAACAGATTAGCCAGCATCTCTGAGGGGAACCCAGCCAAGGTGTTTGTCTGTGGCCATAACACGGGTAGGCCCTCAGGGACCAGGGCAATGGATTTGAAGGCATTTTCCCACTGTCTGTTTCTGCTTCCAGTGTGTCATAATAGATGGTTTTAACTTATTATCCACCCCTCACCTCATCTCTCCTTGAGCTCTGTTCCTTGAAATATAGTTCTCTCATTTGAATAGCAATGACTAAGTGCATTGGAACTTACTTAAATACATTCTAAAAGCATTAAATTGGGAACACACAATTCAGCAATATACCAATTGCCAGACTCTAGTAAAATTAAAACAATTTAATGCATGAAACACATATTTTGGAAGGCAGAGAAACAGTAAGTTTTTCCAGTGCAATGTCAACCCAGTTGATATTTTGGGAGAAGTGGGTGGAGGCCACTGAAAAGAGAAAGTGAGATAATTGATGAAGATCCAGAGGAAAATACCCTTGATCTCGAAGTTATTACTTTATTTCATGAAATATCTAAAAAGTAAATGACAGACTATAAAGTCAGAAAGTCAATTTTTTTTTTCTTTCCCCTTGGATAGAATTGCAATATGTGCATATAAACATGTCAGGGAGTCCTCTAAAAAAGAAAAAAGCTATAGTTTGGGGTCTGGGTCATGTTTTCAAATAGCCTTATTATTCCCGTTATGAAGTAGACACTCAGTTATTTGGCCCAGGACATCTATCCACACCCAAGAGACTGGGTGATTTATAACTTTCTGACCATATTCTCATAGCTCTTGGCCAATTTTAAAACCTCAAACTAGGATCACCATTTACTCTATCAGGAGAAGAAATGCACACATTCACACGCGCGCACACACACGCACACTCAGCAAATTCATGTCACGAGGACTAACCACTATCTCAAAGTGCCTGTGACCTGAAACAGTTCCTTCTTGCTTCCCTTTAACCCCCCCTCAAGTCGTTCTGTCTTATTTTCCTTCTTTTCCTTCTCTTCCCCTCCCCTTTCCTTCTCACTCCCCTTCTCTCTCTCTCTTCTTTTGAGTTCACTAGGGAATCAAATCAGGACTATTAATGATGTTTTACTGGCATATAGCTAAAGGGAGTTGAAGGTTAAGTGGCTTCAGGTGGGGTTTGATCCAGTAGCTTTGCTATGTTACTAAGAATTTTATTTCCTTCTATTGTCCTTCATCCTGTCTGTTCTGTTTATTTTGTCTTATTCAAAATTATTTCATCCTTTTTTGTTTTGGAAGTATTTCTAAACATTTTAAGATAATTTTATTTGTTTAACAAGTGCTTCTGATACTTTGTACTTCTTGTCAGAAGTATTTCCTACAACTATAACCAGGAAGCATCAAGGCATACAAAAATGAAATTAAAATCTTGTTTATTATTGCAAACAGAAAAAAAAACTAACTTCTTGTGATGATGAGCCTTATAATCCCATTGGGGTTACAGTAATGGGCAAGAGAGTGATGGTTCCTGACATCACTGAGCATAGAGTTCTATGGATCAATCCCTAGCTTGAGAAATGTGATGTGTATTTGGTGCATCCACACTCCAAGCATTTATTTTTTCATTGGATGGGACCACCATTTTGAATTCAAGAACCTGATTAATTGAAATCAGTTCATATAATCTCATTCCTATTGCTATAATTATTGTGTCATGGATGAACACACAAACTATGTTGCTCAAGTCTGACTGAGGACTCATTTTTACTGATTAAAGAAGAACTAACCTCTTTCCTTCACTGTCTTCCTCTCTCCCACATTGGATATGAAGTCACCAGTCATCTTGCTGTCATGAAATGAACCAGAACTAGTGGTAACATGGAGAACAGAAAGGAGAACAGAAAGAAGTATGGTCCTTGGTAACAGAAGTATGTTACTGTTCCAAATCCTACCTGAAGCTTCATGACTCTCAACTATTTCCTTTACCTGTATGCCAATTTTAGTTGGATTTTCTACCAGTTAGAGATGAAAGAATACCAATACACACAGTGCTCTCTCATTTACTCAGTAACTTTGAAAAATAGAATACTCTTCTCACAGAAATATTTCACCTAACTGAAACTTGACATATTATGTGTCAAATCTATTTGATTTAAACTGTTTGCAGTGGGAATTATTATAAATTATACCATGTACTTTGGTATCTTAAAAATATACCAAATAGAGGATGTGAAAATGTGAAAATAGCTTTTAGAATCCTAAATATCTTTTCCACATTCCCCTTGTACTACATCTTCACAAACTATTAATGTAAGTTAGATTGCTGTCTATTTGCTAAATATTACTGAATACTGCCCTTTTAAAAAAGTTATTTTCTGTAGTTTTATGCTCAAAACCCTACTTTCCAGGGTTCTTTTAGCATGATAATCACCATACCAGCCTTTAATAACTGGCATATAATTTATTGCTTACATATCCATTAAAAGCTTGGAAATCAAATAACCAAAACTTTTAGAATTGAATCAAAAATAAAGGTAAATTGGAACCAAGCAAGTATGTTGAGAGTTAATCTCCAGTGAATCACAGGTTTGGAACTTAACCTTGGAAATCTTAAATTCCATGTGAATACCTCGTAAGTGCTCCCAGGGAGGAGAGAGGAGTCACTCTAAATGGGCTCCCAGGACCAACAAATCCTGCTTCTATCAGTACATCTCCATTTTTATCTGAAAGCAAGAATTTCTAAAAAAGATTTTATTAGAACGAAAGGATTCCAGTCTCTGAGAACAAAAGCAAGAAGTGCTCCTCTATACAGTTTTTATGAAAAATTGCCATTCCAAGTGTTCCTTTCAGAGAAAATAAATTCCTTAGCAGATATACTCTTGGCTGTGGAAATCTACCTCTACAGTTCCAAAGAGGGAAAAATACAAGGAGTAGAATCTTGGTCTTATAAGCACTTAATGTTTCATTTAGCTTTACAAATATTGTTCATTTAGAACTTACTAGAACAAAACTCATTTTTGCAAGGTCAATAGCCTACCATGTTCCATGGAATTTGAGGGGTAAGATACACAACTATTGTGTCTAGTACCAAGAAAGAAAGCACTACAATTAAACGCTAAATGACAGGTGTCTTCTGTGCACCGTCTCACCTGTGTGCATCCACCTTGCTTATGCCCCAGAATTTCTTCTACTCTTCAATGTTGGGTGCCTGCCAGTTGGTATGTGTGCACCTGTGTCAAAGATGTGGGCAGGTCAAGAGTATGGAGGAACCTGTAGCCACCAACTATAGATAACTAGGCAGGTGATTCTGAGCCACATTCTTGAGGTCCAAGATTAATTACTAGTTGCTTCAGGAATAGTCATTCCAAACCACTACTAAGCACTGACATCCCCATTTCCCTGCCACCCACTGCTGGTCTTGAAAAGTCATTTCCAAATTAAACTATCTGTCTGCAGGTGCTACAGAGAGAAAGATTCATGCAGGCACTGTGAGTAGTGAGACACATCCTCCTTTCTGGTAAAAAAAAAAAAAATTGTATCTCAAAATTGTGAAATTTGATAATTTATAATAAAAAGAAAATTTATTAAGCAAATAGATGGGTATTAAGTACAAACACCTCACTCCAGAGCTGATGAATTAATTAAATAAGCACTGCAACTTTTTTGAGCAATGTTCTGCTGTAGTACCTGCCACTTTGTCTCTCTAGCTACATACAGTTTGGGGCAAAATCCCCCACTGAGCCTGATGAGCATGCTTTGTCCTCGGAAACTCCCTATTCTTCAAAGAGAGATTGGGTTATATTCACTTCACTCTCTGCAGAAAGGCAGGGAGATCCATGGGAGACTTCTATCATCTTTCTTCAAATGTGCTTTAGCTGGTTTCTTAAGTGGCACATCCATCTACCCAGGTGTTCATAACAGAGATTGGAAATTATTACTAATACTTCATTCTTGGCCATGATGCTCAATTCATTAGCAAGTTATATTGAGCCTTTTCCCTTAAAAAAAATCTCTCAAATCTGTACATCTTACCTTATTTTCGCTGCCACTGCCTATTCCAGACCATAATTATCTTTCAGCTAGATGTTCTTTCCATCTGAATTAACCCCTAACTACACTTCACTCTGCCTGTATCCACTTACCATATTATTCCATCCATCCATCCATCCATCCATCCACCCATCCATCAACCTCTTTCTTTTATCAGATATTTTCTGTGTGTCTATGTGCTTGATATTATACGAGGACTTGTAACCCAATGCTGGATTTGTCTTCATGAATCTTACAGATAACTTTGAAAATCAGATTTACTTAAAAATATGTAAGTACTTAAATTTTACTCTCTGAAGTATCTAAATACTCTTCAGATAAGTTCCTAACTCCTTGGCAAGCCTTATAAGATTCTCCATTATTTGGTCAATCAACTGTCCCAACAGTCTCAATTCTTGCTATACATCCCTACCCCTGCCTAAATCCCTCTCTGCATGCCACTTTCTTGAATTCTAACTGTACCAGCTTTCTCTGACTCTATAACACCAAACTCCTTTTATTTCTCTTGTTAGCAAACTTCTGTTTCTCCATCTGGAATATTTTCCCTTCTCTTCTATATCTGGTTAGCTCTGATTTCTCTTCCTTGGGTATATCTTCTAGGAAAAATAAACTACTCTTCTAAGAGCTCATTTTATGCTGTTGCACTTACTTCAAGTTTAATTATTTAAATTTAAGGTCTATATTGTTAGAATAAAAAAAACCTATTGATGGCCCAATCTGCCCCTTAATTATATAGCCAAAGACTAAATTACCTACAGTAAATATTCCAAAAATATTTGTTTAAAAGACTTTTGTAGAAACCTTGATAATACTGATAATACTTGGTAATACTAAATGGATATTGGACAATGCTGGCTAGGGATTTACACTGTATTTTGCAATTCTAGGATGTGAACTGATTTTCTTTACATAATCTTGGTTGAAATTTAAAAATTTTCTGTCTTTAATCTATCTTGTCAATTTTCTAATCATAGTAATTTCAAACTCCTATCTATAAACTCCAAAACTGAGATTATCTTCAGGACTGTTTCTCTTGATGGTTTCTTCTTCTTGATTATAGCTCATAATTTCTTGCCTCTTTTGTGTCTAAGAATTTTTATTCTTTGTTGAACAGTTATATAAAGAACCACAGAGTCTCCATAGGATATTTTCTACCAGTAGGCCTTCCCCTCCCTCACTTAGACATTTAAGAACTTATCACTATGACCTGTCAGGAATTATTTGGGCTGTGCATAGATTTCTCCACCTTGATTCCTCAGGCCTAGTCTCCTAGACTTGATTGGGAAACTTGATGTCTCAATCTCCTCAACTCTGGAAGTGCAAACTTTACATATTTTTGGATTTAGTTCTTTGGTGCCACAACTTAGTGAATTAAATATATTGGCAAATGTCTAGAGGAAGCTATTGGCTATGTGCATTTTGTAGACAACCTTCCTACAGGCAACTTTTTCCTCCTTCTGTACCTAAAGATGACTGATTCATTCTAGTCTGCCTGCAACTCTTGTGGCTTTAAAAATGGAAAGCACATGCAACCCCTTACGCCCAGAAAAACTAAGAAAATTAGTTACACTCAAAGCACTGTAAGAGTGTGGACATTTTTACTTTTTGCTTTTTGCCCAGGCCCCTAGAACTCAGCAAGTTTCCCTTGTGTTTGTGGCTCCTCCTCATTTTCCAGTTTACCATGCCGGCTTTGACGGTCAAAACCTCTCCTGATTTATCTTTCTTACATAAAATCTCCAATCTGGTTTATGTCCAACTTTAGGCTGATCCTAGAATTTTCAAAGGTGTTCAGTTAAGAAAACTGCCAGTCAGCACTGAATTTCCTAAAAAGAGACCTTCTGTCTCTGGAATTTCCGCTTTACTTCCTGTTGCGTCTATAGCTCTTTTCCTTTTAAAGGTTGAGTTTTATCATTTATTCCTTTTCCCTGGTTTACACAGTGGGCATTTTTGCCTGCCTGTCCTATTTCAGGCAACCTTGTAGAGGGGGTCCACAGGTTTTTATCCCCTAATATTTAAACCTGTGGGGTTGGTGCACTGTTATCTCTATTTTATAAAGGGACTGGGGAGGTGAACCGAGTTTCACAGGATCCTGTAGCTTGTAAAAGTAGCTGCGATTCAACTCTGTCAAGCTCTAGAGTTCTTATGCTATGAACTTTAATAAAACTCTTTAAAAAACTAGGAAACGGAGCTTAGAAAACTTAATTGGGTTGCCCAAGGCCTCAGGAAAAGTTTGAGACAGAGTCAGACTGAAACCTCAGACTCCTGACTCTAGGTTCAGAGCTCCTTTCAGAGTCCCCAAAGAGGACACCCAGCATCAAATATACATAAAGAAATTGCTAATGCTTCAGATACAAGTGTTAAACAAAGAAAGAATACATGCAAGGGGTTTCATACATCATTAATTGCCATCCTGTACATGGAGAACTTCACTCACGTACACTGTGCAGGCGCTGCTTCATTTTATCTAAGGACTGCTACCACATAAATATAACTTCAACAAGAATTTTGTTAAAAATGTATGGTTTTTAACAAAAAATCAATAAATAAAATATAGTCTTCAAGTATGCTAGCTCCAATGCCTTTTTGTTCCAAGTGGAATTGCTTTTCCTCATAAAAAAAATCACAGGGGAGGAGAGGTCCTCTAAAGCGAAATTTCTAAGAAGACTGGTTTGACATGGGAGGTGGTGGAAGGGAAGCAGGGGGGCTTATTTCTTTCAATTAGGCTGGTCTACTTCCTTCCCTGAGAGTTTCTTTCTCTCCCTAATAAAGGAATTATCATCACAGACACTGAGGAAATGAATCCCCTTTGAGGAGGTAGAGCAAGACAATGCCAAGGGCAGAATCTATGTAAGAACAGAAAATAAACCACCTGTCCCCAAATATCCCCTTAGCTTGTTCTCTTTTCTGAGGCCTGCTATTAAGGCCTTCCCCTTTGGACTAAAACTTGTGTTGGTAAAGTTCCTGTCAGAAAGGAAATATTTCCTGGGACAAAAGACAGAAGTGAATTCTCTGATGGGATTTCACTGTAGAGTAGAGGTTAAATTGGGAGGCCCTAGTGATGAAGTTCTAAGGAGCGAAGGGTTACTACTATCAACCAAAGTAACACTGGCATCCTAACACAACTAATACTGGGATCCTAACACATCTGATACTGGGATCCTAAAACAAGTAATACTAAGATCCTAAAACAAATAATACTGAGATACTAAAACAAGTAATACTGGGATCCTAACACAACTGATACTGGGATCCTAACACAACTGATACTGGGATCCTAATGTGCAGGAGCATGCAACTTTTTCCCAGCATCTCTTGCCCTAGCATTTCCCCAGGGGAAAATTTAGTCTTGCACTGCTCTTCTTTATGATTTAGGACCCAGGCCAACCCATCACCCAGGAATTTCAGAAGGAACACACATTATATGTTCAGATTGGCTGCAACTGTACAGTCTGCAGGAATAAGGAGGTGAACAATGAAATAAGACTTTCAAGTTAAGGATACAAATTCACACTTAGCCATCTATTAATTACTTCAGTAAATATTTATGGAGACCAACAACATGCTAGTCATTGTTTTAGGAGCTGGGAATATAGTCATGGACATGACAGGCATGAGTAATTTCTGCAGTTCCTATAACTAGAAATGATGGAAAATGCATGTGATCAGAGGAAAAATACACAAAAATAGACTCATAAACAAAAAATACATTGAGTATGTGTACAATTGTCACAAATTTTCTCTGAATCCTGTAATATTCTCAGAGCACATCTACAGTCTCAGCAGAGAAGTGCACAGCACTTTGCATGTCTGGACTACTAGCACCATTCAAGTCACTGTGCTACAACACCCTGCATCTCCAAGAAAGCCACAAGTGTCTCAGCAGCTGCATTTCTGCAGCAGAAACTTGACTCCTATCCCAGGGGGCTGCTGGTCAGTCTCCATCTTAACATGGCTCCACTGCACTTCTCATTGGTCACTGGGAAAGAGGGAGAAAGCAAGCAGCAAGCATCATGTTGAGATCAGCAGGGGTTGGTGAAGAAATGCCAGTAGTGGAAACAGAACAGTGTGCTGTACTTGATGAATTGTGCTCTTTGAGACACACCACCCAAAATCTAATCCATAGAGATAAGCAATATACTAGCTTCCCATTCAAGACATCTGTAAAGGTGAAGATAATCTCCAAGCTCATAACAGAAGGGGCCCTCTGTCTGCTATGCTGGTCCCCATTCTGATCCTGTGCCTGAGAAACTGATAAGCAACCACCAAAAATCAGCACCAACATGGCCTTCTGCCTCTCCAGGCCTGCTGAGAGGTGGAGAACTTCATTTCATTCTGTTTTTTATGGCTCCTGAGTGTGATCTCCATTTGTGTAGAGTCAATGAATGGTAAATATCAAGTCCTTGGTTTTCTTATCCCTGTGGGACTGGTGTAGACAAAATAAAAGAGCTGTCAATAGTTTTATGCTCCTTTCTTAAGCTGACCTCTCCTCTCTGTCAAGAGCTCCATTGCTAGTGTCAAGAGAAGTAATCAAACATGGCAGAGCCTGGTGCCAGGTCAGGATGTCATACATCCACACATACATCCACATCTTATGAGAGGGACCACGAGACTCAGAATCAGTTTTACATCTCAAATCTCAGTCTCTTGTTCTTGTTCAATTTAATTAGTGCTCTGGAGTTCTGTAAATTGACTCTGTCTTCCCTAAGAATGAATATATATATATATATATATATTTGCATATATATGTGTATACACTTATGTATATATATATATATATATATATATATATATTATATTGCAGTCTCTGGCATCAAACTGTCTCAGCGGAAGTCTCAGCTCAACAATCTACCTAGCATATGATGTGGGGGAACTCAAATAAGTCTCAGTTTCCTCATCAATTAAAATGGGAGTGAATTTTATAATATCTATCTCATTTAGTGTCTATCTTTTAAGCATATCTTGTGCTTTCAGGGTTAAACAGGAATTAATTTTAAAGCTATTAGCTCAGTGTCCTGTAAAGTCCTGGAAGCACTCAGGCATGTATGCTGCAATCAGTCTATGTATACATGCACACACATAGTTATATCCTACAGGGGAGAGGCTTGAGAAGTTTGATCAAAAACTTGAGTATCATACATGCAAGTATGTATATACGTATACTTGTGTAGATGTGTATAGGAATACATACATGCATATATTTTTAAAGTCAAGTTCTTGACTTCATCACCAACCCAGCATGACATGATGTCATATTCTGGTGACACTGGACCCATCACTGTGCACCCATCACTGAGAATAGAGTGGCCTCTGGGTAAGTCAATCACTTGAGTCAAGAAAAGCCCCCTGAACTAAGAACCATGAAATTTGCTTCTGTCTCTAAATCTTCATGAGTCTCATGCCGCTGGGCTATGACTTTTAAATCTAATTTACATAATCTTCTTCCACATTGAACATTTCTCTCTTCCAAAATACATGGTGGCATTTCCTCGAAGGGTTGCACACACTCCTTCATGCTGATTTCCAAGCACACAATCTTAGCAGCAGCCTTTCTGCAAGTCCACTGGGATTCTATGTCTGCCAAGTGTCCCAGCAGAATGAACCCCACCAGGGTCTGGGCTGTGCCCCAGAAATGTCCTCCAAGTTCTGTTAGCTCCTTTCTTTTTTTTGCCCAAAGGGCCCTAGTGTCCTCCCTGTGTGCACATTTGTCATTGATGCCTTTGGTCCCACAATTGTTCTGTTTTTTTTTTCTCAAATTATAGCTCATTATAAAATAAACATTCTCTAAACCCACAAGTGTGAATGTCCATGTGAACACCCACACATCCACACCCACATAGAACTAAATCTACCTTAGAGAGAGAACTAGATACAGTACACAGATAACAAGGAAAGAGTCATCAATTGCTTTTCCTTTCATCACTTGGTATGAAACCAACATTTTGGTGAAGCCATGTTAAAAAGCAATGTCTTTAATTTTATCTTTTGACTACAGACTCTTAATGCTATTTTGGAAAAGTATTTTGAAAGTTATGAATGTTTGCAGTTATGAAAATTCTCATATGTAGGCGATTTTGCCTATCATTTCAATGGAGGAGGGTGAGATTAGGTTCCCAGGTTAAGAAAATCTGCTATACAGAGACGTCTTGGGGGTTGAAGTCAGCAAACAGTAAGCAAGCAGATCAATCAATCAACCAATCAACAAGTATTTCCATATATTGAGTCCCTGTTATAGAATACGATGTCTCTGATTTTTCTCAACACCATGTAGCTTGATATTCTTGTGCCCTTTGTAAATAAAGAAACCAGGGTGTGAAGAAATTAAACTACTGCTCACAAAGCTGTTCATTTAATAAAAGCCAAGAAGGGACTTGGTGGCATGCACAGCCCTGGCCCTGGTGAGGACCTGCTTCTCTGCCTTCTGAACGTGGGATCTGGGTAGGTCCTCAGTTGGCATTATCAGCTATCCAACCCATTTTACAATGAGTGGCATCCCAATGATCCTTTACCATTAACAGAGTTGATCAAATGACCAGTGTTGTTTCAGTGCCAGGAGGTTGGCTGGCATGAGCTGCAGTCATGTTTGTGCTGTGCAGCCACGGGTTCCGACATGCCACTCTGATCAGAGCTGAGCAGCTGTCTCGGGAATGTCCTAAGCAATGACATTCTCACACACTGAGACTGCACAGAATTTATGCAGAATCAAACTTACACCTTGATTTGTTTCAGCAGAGTGGTCTCATCAGAGCTGAGACTGATGGAAGATGGATGGAAGTGTTCAACTTCCAGTGCCCGTTGTCTTCTAAAAGAAGCACATCCAAGTGCAGCCTGACACTTCTGAAGTTACTGGGTTGCATCCTGGCGGTGCCTTCAGTTCTAACTATTTCTGCACAAGGAAGGAAATTTACACAGTGGGAAAATATGTAGCTCTTTGGTTCCCTACTCCTCTTCCCTTCTGGGGGAAAGTTATTCATGTGTATCTTGAATACAATAAGAAACAACCCACATTACTATCAGGACATTCTCAGAAATGTTATTTCAAGCTTTTATTCTCATAACTGAATTCCACTGTAATTCTCACATGGTAGGAGTAAACTATTAATAGAATTCCAACATTTTTTTCTAGTAGACCCCGGAGAAGTCTCCTTTGCCATATGAGTGAAGGGCAGATTGGATCTTGACATGACACATCGATTTAGTTTCCAAAACAGTAACTTTACTAAATAAATCATTTCAGCGCTTGATTGTTATTTATACATGCAAATCTGGTTTTCATTTGTTGGACCCTGACAGGAGGAAAGCTAATAATCTCATCAAAAGCTGAATAGTTTCCATTTTGGAAATGGTGCAAAGTTCATAGTCACATGACCTGAACTCTGCCATGGACAGGTAAACCAAACACCTCTTTAATATATCCTGGAGACACAACGCAGCACTGCGGCCGCTCTGGGGAGTTTCCATCATGAGGCTCAACTCAGGCTAGGAACTCCTGGACCTTCCTCCTTGCAGCATATCATCTGGCTTCAGCAATGATAGACTGAGAAGGAAAAAGTAAAAAAGAGTAAGGAAAAAAAGGGATAGTTTAAAATCTTGGGCACTTAACCAGTAGTCGGAGTTTCAACATAAACTAAAGGAACTGGATATTTAAATCAGGTTCATCTCATAGTAAGTAACTTGCTTGTTTCTGGAATATACAGGAGTCAAATGGGCACTGGGAAGGCACATTGACATCCAAGGGTCCCCACACTAGCAAGAGACTAACAGGTTCCTCGGGCCCCTGTGTTCACATTCTTTTAAGGAGATTTGCCATCAGTGCACACAAAGGCCAAGCCTACTCTTAGTTTGAAGAACTTTAGTAGAATTAGTGTTCACTGCAGGAAGAGAAGAAAGGCTAGAACACCTATTTGCCTCTTTGTGGGCAAATAGCCTGCCAAACAGGTTGAAATTCGTTCAGGTTGCTGAAAGCTTTTACCACAGCCTACAGCACCCTCTGTCAGGGTATCACAGCAAAGGGGTTCAGAAGTAGGTCCCAGAGAGGTGGGACAAAAGATGATACCACATCAAGATAACTGGTCCCATGTGTCCTTGTGGCTGTCTCTGTATGTCTCTCCTCTCGTGTCTCCTTTTCTGTGTACCAGAGTGCAGTTGAGTTGCAGAGGAGTTCTATTCTTCTTCCTATTTTCAAGTGCTCACCCATTATCTATGTTTCATACCTTTTTCCTTGCTAACCAGCAATACCCTTAGGTAGGGTAGTGAACATGGTATGGAGGTTCCCTTTTGTGGAGATGTCTCATAACAACCACTGGGATATAAAGTCCACCAGTAACCTAATTTTAAGTACTGGCCTCTCAAGGTGCAAATAGTAAATTCCACAATTTGTGATAGTGAGTGGGTTGTCTGTTCTCTTCATCCCCACTGATCCTCCTTGACTTGGTTTTGGTGGGAGGTTAATCTTCCCACATCACCATGCATCCTTGAGGAAGCAACAGAGAAGTCCATGAGTTTATCGGTATCCAGCTGTTATTCTGATGCTTGGAGCATCCAGATTCATGGAGACTTGTTGACTCTAAGAGGACATTTTCTGGTGTGATGAGGAACTATATTATCAGAGAAAAGGCTGGGGAGTGGAGAGAAAGGGGTGGGTGTAAAGGGGTGGATGGTGGGAGAAAGGTAAAAGGAAACAGGGAGGCCCCAATGAAGGGCCACTTGAAAGAAATAGTAGAGTCAATTCTGTGCCATCTCTGGAGTCCAAGTAGTGCTTCTTGGCTTTGAGCAGTACCTGGCTCCCTGGGGAAGACCCACCTGCAGAACCTCAGCTGTTGGGGGGTATGAAGGTGGCAAGACTTACGGCATCACATGACTTTTCTTCCCAGTTACCTTTCACCGCATAGGCTGAAGCTCAGCAAACAGCAAAATGAGAGCAGGGGATTTAGAGTGAGGTGCAAAGGAAGCTGAAGGTCCTTATTCACAAAAGACTTTGGTTCAGCACTGTTCTTGTTTGGAAATTTGAGCAAAGATCTTCCTTTGCAGAAAGGAAGGTTTTATGCTTCTGAAGAAGCCCTCAGTGGGTTGTTTCCAGGCTTCTTGGACAACTTTCCACCTTGGGCTTTTACAGGCAAGTGAAGAAGACAGGGTAATTTCTGTGTCGAGAGAGACGATGGGGATACTTGGTGGTGGTGGTGGTGGTGGTGGGCTGCCAGGGGGTCAGGTGGGGGTCTTTGACAGGAGATTTGAGACTTCGGAGCTGTGTCCTCTCAGCTCCTTGCATGTCTGGGCTTTTTCTGCTTGATTTTATATTGTACTTTCTATTTAATTTGTCCCAGTTCTAAGAGGATTATGCTTTTAGTACCATGCTTGTGATGATTAATGTGTACTAATTGTTTTACCTTTGAATCAGGACTCTTTGGAGCTGTCTAGGCAAAATCTCCCTTTTGTAGGAGGCAGGGCTGATGAGCCAGAATCCCACAGGGACCTCCGCTCTGCTTCAGGTTGATGTAAGGAGAGAGATTAAAGAAAATGTGCAAAGTACTTTCCTTTATGATTGCGCCCCGATGGAAATGGTGTTGTCCCACACATTGTATTAACTATTCTGGTGGCTTAAAAAATAGAATCAGCCTGAGAAGTTAAAGAGGCCCTAATGAGAAGCTCTACCACAATGGGGTTCATTTTTGTCATATTGTAGGAAGCCAGGCTGTGATGTTACTCATTTTCATCCTCTTCCTGGCTGAGCCAAGCACATGGTGGCCTAATGAGCAATGCGAATCAGATCTGCTTCTGTTCACTAACTCTTGGCCAGTGTTGACCAAAGAAGCGCGGGAAGAAGGGAACTGGAGCAAAGGGACAGTGGCAGGATAACAGCCCACACACCCTTCTAGGGGTTAAGCCAGAGATTGCTTTCTTCCAAGTGTGTTCAACCCTCAGGACCATGAAATGACAAATAATCTTCTGAATTTGGAGGTGTTATTTAAATTTACATCAAATACTTTGGAGTTTCATTCAGTGAACATTTCTGAAAATTGCCACCAGTGTTCTACTACCAGGGAGAGGAAAGGTGAAAAGGAGGAAGAGAAGGTGAAGAGAGAAGGATGAAAGGCAAAGATGAGCAATGAGCAATTTTGCAATTTCCTATGACTCTGTTTTAGCTGCATGATCATAGTTCATGTTGCCACTCAGTCAGGTTGAATGACATAGTCCGGCCATTTGCTTTGAAGTCATAGTGCATCAGGAACACCCACATGATCTATGAAGGCAAGGTCCCTGGGTCCCAAGCCCAATCCCCATTCCCTACTGCCTCCCCCTGCCTGTTTTCCAGAGGACATTAGGACTCGGCAACATTTTATTTATTTTTATTTTTTAAAGGGCTCTAAGCAATTGCCAATAGACAGTCCAAAGCCAGCAGTGGATACCCAGGGGCAGCTGAATGCCTTTAAATGCATGCAATTCAACAGTGGATTTAGGCAGCTACACTGGGCTTGTTAGCAGACAGAAAGGAAATAGAAGTAAAAGTATACAGAGTCATTCTGCAAGCTGTTCTTCATAACGAAGGAAAAAAATATTTCTAAGAATTTCCCGAGGAAATCCTTAGCTGCAGAGGCAGTAAAGAATATCTAAGTTGTGTCTGTGATTCTCTTAACTTAGACATAGCAGACCCCTTTAATTCACAGGGAGTGTTCCATGACCCCATAGCTGCTGGAAACCTTGAACAGTGTCCAACCTTGTATGTATTATGCTTTTGCCGTACACATACATATCAATGATACAGTCCAATTTATTCAGTAAGCACAGTAAGAAATACACAAAATGAGTTATAAAATAGAACAATTATAATACACTGTAACAAAAGTTATGAAACTGTGCAATAAAGCAGGCTCACTCTAAATAACTTATAGGTAATGTTCTGAACCAAGTTGATAGCAAGAAACTGGAACTTTGGAACCATGGAAAGTGAAACTGTGGATAAGGAGGGAGCCAATGTATTTTAATTGTTGGGAGAATAGCCACACATAAGGCAAAATTAGATGCATAGTAGTTTGCTAGGAAAATCAGGGGCTGTGAGGTTTGGTCAAAGGAAAATATATGCATAAAAGTCATCTTGATAGAGGCTAGAAACCACAGTGACACTTGTCCCAGATTTCTTGGTATGTTTCCTATTTAGCATAGAAGACAGAGACTTTCTTGCTTTTAAACTGCAAGTCCCAGATCATGGGAAGTCCCACATTCCTCAGTTCCAGGTAAATCAAGACAGCTTCCTAGACATTCTAGATCAATGGGCTCCGTAAGGGACCAATTGAGTTGACACAATCAATCAATTCACACCAGCAACTGTGTGTTGACCCCTTATGTGGCTGTTGTTCTGATGACAATTGATGAGTGCAGGACAAATTTGAATGAGAAGAATTCACTGAACATCATGAGCCCCAGAGTGGAGTTCTGAGGCTATCTCTTTGTGTTGTAAGCTCTCAGGCATCCTCCATGGCCTTTAATTTCAACCCCTGACATAATATTGGTACAAACGGTTAAGCATTGACTTTCACATTTTATAATAGGCATTGGATCACACTACAAATGTTAAAACTTCACACAAATGGTTAAACATATACAACTCACAAAGCCACAATCATGGAAGAAGGAGATTCTTTCATCGGGACAGGCAGTTTGCGAACTAAACAGACCAGGGTTACAGACCCAGGTCTTAAAACGAGAGTTTTCCTTAAGCTGGTATCCAAATTGGTTTATGAAATCCTAATATTACTCAGCAGACTCTGGGTCCAGTCTGAGGGGAATACTGTAGTTCTGAGTCATGAATCCACAGCCAGAGAAACTAAGTTGCAGACTGTTGCTTGGGATGTCTATCTAACTTTAAAGAGAGAGAGAGTGAGAAAGAGATTTTAGCCCAAGCAGAAAGTTCTCTCTGCTTTACACCCCCCTCCCCCGCCCCCGCTTTGTGTGAGACGTGGTTGTATGAGAATGCCATGACCTCCATCTTGAGCCAGAAGGGAGGCAAATGCTGAAGATCACAAATTGCAAGATGGGAAAAAGTCTGGGTCCTTGAGAACATAGCTAAGTACTCAACGTGTGTAGTTCTGGATTTATTGCTAAATGAGATAATATTTTAATGCTCAAGCACCAGTTCCTCAAAATGTCAGTTATAGAATAGTTTCATCTCAAGGTCTATTTGTTGCAGGTCCAGTTAATTACAGACATGGAAAGTGTATATAAACTTTCACAATGATTTGATGGAGTGATTCAATGTCTGTGGAATCTAATAAAAACTTTTGAATGCAGATGTCTACACTTCATTTTGTACTAATTTACTTTTTGGATTTTTCAAAAGCATCAATCCATGATATACTGAAATTAAAGGAAAATTAAGTGATTATTTGTCACAGATAGTTTGAGAAACACTCCTTGAAGTCAGCTTTATGCAAACTAAGTCCTAAGGCCAAATCTAGCCCACTGTCTATCTTGATACACAGTCATGATTTTTTATTCAAAACAAACACATCCATGTCTTGTGCTCAGGTTAAGTATGTTCATCCTATAACAGCAGTTATGTGGTTCTGACTTTAAATGCTAAGATTATATGGGTCCTAGAATTTAAAACAGTGACTATATGGCTCTCTACACAGAGCTTTCGCAAATTCTTGCTTTAACCATCTTCAGCTGCACATCCTCCAATTTGCACTTAAAGTTATTCTAACTTGTACAGAATTCATTGATTCCTCTTGGCCTCAGTGTGTTCATCTGTAAAATGGGATAAGAATATCTTGGTTTGTGGAAAGTATTGGAGCAGATAAGGCATATCTTATCCTCAGGTCCTCAGGAAACTGTGTGTCTTCGAATAAGCCCATGACATGTAAACATTCTTTTATTTCCCTGCCACCACCTTATGTCCAAGGCCTGAAATTTCCACTTGCAAGTCATGGACTGTAGTTTCTCTTTGATGCTGCTTATTTGCTGTCTGCTGTCAGTGGGGAAAATGTCTGCTGGTTAGTTTGACTCAGTGGTTGAGAATTATACACAGCACAAAAATAGGACTAGATTTTAGGGATAAATGGCAAACCTTTCTGACATTGTCTACTTCTAGGTCCTAAAGATCCAGTCTCATAAAAACACCTAAGCAGAGAGGAAATGGGTTGAAAGTGCCAACTTTACATTTTCTTATTTGATGGAGAACAAGTCCCTGTGTTCTCATGCGTGCTTTATTTCAAGGCTACACATTCTTGAAATCTCACTGGTAACAAGAAACTAATGTGATTTCTTTTTCTTTTTAGAAAAGCTAACAATGATTTCAGAGGTGTGTGCTTGTTATCAACCAAGGGTGCTTGTCATATTGTGGTCTGAAGGCAAGCCAAGGGAGAGTTTGAGAAAATATCCCAGAACTGTCTTCATTGCTCTTTCTGTCTTCTAATTAAAATGTGGTTCAGCTTACAGATTCCAGAGCATTTTGGATTTGTGGTTGTAAGTATGAGGTCATTGTTCCTCCTATATGACCACAGTGAATTTTTAAGGTCTTTAGTGTTTGGTAACAACAGACAAATAACTGTGGAAACCTGAGAGCCGAGCTCAATTTCTTTCCAGAACATTCCCATTATTTCTCAGCATGGGGTAAAAATGAGTCCACCTCACTGGGCCAGTGCCAGGATCCCTAGGAGCCCCACACAAGGGAGACCAAAGTGTGAACTCCCACCCGAGGGACTGGCCAATCAGGAGATGCAGATATGAAAAGCAGCACTCTGGTTGCTGGGGTCCTGAGTCTGCATTTGAGTCTGTCAACCCCAACCATGATGAAAACAAGTACATGGTCTAACCTTTCTGAATTTCTCCCTCTTCCTTCTCTGTAAAAAGAGCAACTTCGTGGGGGTGGTGGTGAAAATCAAATAAGAAAATGAATGGGTAGTGCTCAACACAGCATCTGGGAGGTAGCACCATGTAGTGAGCTTATTTGACTCCTTTATTTCTAGCTATCCAGATAACATAACTCCGTCTAAGATACTCAGAGGGTACTGGCACAGTCTCCCACATTCAGAGATACTTCTGCTTGGACTAAGTGATCAAGGTATTCAGATAGTAGTGGTTGGATCAAGAAACCAAAATTCTGAAAATTAATCAACCAGTGCTTGTTGTTATTCTAGCAGAACAATGGGTACCCATGTCATTCTTCCCATACAAGTTGCCAACATAGAAGTGTGTAGTTTCAGCTATGTAGTATTCATCTTGTGATCAAAAGGTAAACCAGTTTTAGGAGCAAGCTGAGCTATAGGGCAGATCAGAACCAAATATGATAGAGCTGGGACCTCGAATACCTCCCTTTTCAAACCTCTCCTTCATTGGGATTTCCCATTTTATGTGATTGTAGAGCTTCTTAACTGGTTTGAGTCAGGATTGGGTTACATGTCGTAAAAATTATCTCACTAATTAGAACTCAGAAGATATTGGCTACAGACTAAACTGAGTAAGCTGCTCTGCTCTGGATCCTCAGAGAGGAGGGCAAAATGTTATCACATTGATTTATGAAGCATGCAGGTTAAACTTGGCACTTTATTGCTACAAATTATCTTTTAGAATCCACTGCATAGCTTTGTGAAATCTTAATGTGACTTAATGTGGTAAACAGAGGCATAGAGAGATTAGGAGTTTTCTCCCAGGTGTAACACCTCATGTGTAGTAGAGCCAAGACTCAAGCCCAGGTCCATCTGTGTACAAGGCTGAACCTCTGCCCACATAACTTCCCACTTGCTCTGGGTCACCTCCCTCAGTCAGGGTCTTTGGTGTAAAAGCACCCAAATGTGCATTAGGGATGAGTATGGAGGGAGTTTGTACCCTCCTCTCTCCATCTCCAGGCCAGCCCTGAGTATCCCATGAGTATACTGGGAGATGCAGAGGCACACTTGCTTCAAACAAACAAACAAACAAACAAACAAAAGCCACAAATGACATCCATAAAATTATCCACCACATCAGATATATTAGGGAATATATTCAAATTCCCCCATAAGTCTCTATGAAGGAAAAATTGTAACAAAAACACTACAATGATTAATGAGAGATCTCTAATTACCTGTTACCACTGTGATGTTTATTTATGTGCATAAAGAAAGTGGAGGAGAAGAGAAAGTGCCTTCTGTAGGGAGAGACAACACTATCAAGTGAGAGGAACCAAAACAGAAGCTGGACATATCCCATTTGGGATCAGGACTAGGATCCCTGTCCTTGTTGGGGAATCAGCCCTGTGGTCCCCTAGCTAGCCAAACTTGGACTCATCTCTTCTGCAGAACCAGTGGTTCTCAAGCCTTAGCATACACCAGGATGGTCTGGAAGGCTATGGGAGCCCAGACTGCTGACCACTACCCTTCTCCTCAGAGCTGTTGGTCAGTAGGCAGGTGCTGGGGCTGGAGGATTCACTTTTTATCTAGTTTCTTGATCATCTTGCTACTGCACTTCAAGAAGCCCTGGCCAGGCCAGAGATGGCTGTTTATATAAATGAAGCCTTGGGCTCTGTCTCTTCTGTACTGACCTTTTCTTCTAGAATATAAAACTTCAGTTCTTCCTTGGGGTTGAGCTCCAGATGTGAGGGTTGTATCTTTCTCACCATTTCCCTGTTGCTCAGCCACTGACTGAAGAGCAGCCTAAAGGCCATTTCTCAAGGACTGAGTCAACCCTGGCCCTTGCCAGTCCACTCCTGGATAGAGGTGGTGCCCAGGAGTCCCAGGTCCTGCTGCCAAGCATTTGACTTTCGAGGCTAATGCTGGGCTGGCATCAATGTTTAAAATGATAACATTGCCATCAAAAATCAGAAGAGCTCTACCAATAGAAAACTGGTTTTTAGTCTCTTGGGGTTTGCTATCCACTCCACTCAACTCTTAGTGCTCACTCATCAGCCCTTCCACCCAAACTCCAAGGCCTCCTGATTCCACTGCAGCAAGGTCCTCCCTGAGACACCCTCTGACTGGTCAATTCAGCCATCAGGTCACCTGGATCAAGTTCTGGCCCAACTGAGACTTTTGTGTTCAATAATGTTTTATCTTTAAGAAAAATGGTCCAATTTATCAAAGTGTCTACTCTATTTCTGAAAAGCAAGGTACAGTAAGTCCTCATTTAACATTGTTGATAGATTCTTGGAAACCATGACTTTCAGTGAAATAATGGATAATGCAACCAATTTGACTGTAGAGTAATTGACAGAAAGAAAAGTTAAGCCTATTTTTGGTTATGAAAACCTCATCAAACTTCTAAATAAAAACCCCAAACACTATTAATATCAAACAATCATTTGTAGGCATTTACTTTCCAGCCTAATCACTCCAGATCAGGGTTGTAAGGGCAGGGAGGAGATGGTGAAATTCAACCCAGAAATTCAGTCAAGGCAGGACCCACCCGGGACAGAGCACTCTTCCAACAAGGGGGCACATTTGTCCTGACTGGGACCATGAAGACAGGCCGATGACCATGACATGCACATCTTTAGATGTGGAAGGCAAACAGAGTCTACAGAGAAACCCCACACATGCACAGGAAGAACATGCTAACCACATATGGAGTCAGCCAGAAATCAACCTTTTGTTTTTTTCTCATCAACATTATAACAACATGATGCTGAATAACCTGCTGTGCATTCACAGCCATGACAAGGATTTACCTGTTTCCTTTAAGAATGAAGACAGTGAACTTTCATTATGTGGGAAATAGTGGGGTTTCCCAAAGTTGGGCTACGTGCCATCAGTGGTTTGTGAATGTTTTTATGTGGCATGCTGACGTGATGATGCTTACTCTGTATTGCATAATGAGAAGTACATTTAATTTTCTTTGAAACCTCTCAATAGAGTTAACAGACTCAGTATGTGTCTCTTTTCATTCTAAGCTCCTGCTAGTCTCTATGGAATAGAGAGGGAGTCAGGCAAAGAACTTCAGCAGACCACAGTGATTGTCAAGTATTAAAATAACACTGGTTACCAGTCTATCTTTTTGTACACCTTCAATTTAGGATACATAATACTACCATGCCACTTACAGTGCTGATTCAAGGTTCCACTTGTCAATGAATATTTTGATATAAAGAGGATTTTATTTAAACTAGGCTATGAGTATTACGATTTAAGTGTAGCAAAAACCATCAGCATAGAGGGGTTGTGAAATCACTGTCAATGTGATTGGGCCATAAGATGCATTGATATTTGCTCAAATCCTGAGAGTATCTGAGATGGTGCTTCTAGATAAGATTAACATTTGAATTGGTAGACTAAGAAAAGCAGATTAAATTGGTGGATAGAAAAAAAAGAGACTGTACTTCTTTGTAAGAGAGAACTTTCCTGCCTGAGCATGAGCTGGGTCCCTGGCATTTTCTAGTCTTCAGCTTGAGACAATAGCCAGCCTGTGTCACCAAGCTGAGTGACCAGCCTGTAGACTTCCAGACTGGTACCTGTACCATCTTCTCTCTTGGTTCTTAGGTCTGAAAACCTAAGACTTTGAGACTGAACTATATACTGATCTGCCCCAATGTCCAGCTTACTGAATGCAGATTCATATCATGAATGAACCAAAATCTTGTACTAAATCATATGCGTTTATGATACAGATATAGCTTGTTTCTTTGGGAAATCCTGACTAACACAGGTCATGGATGCTGTAGAGGTGAGAAGCACCAATAAGAGAAAGCATTAGTTTTGTGTCCCCCACACACATCCCCACACCCCTTGAGGAGGGCTGACCTATAATCCTGTTTTCCCTTTTCTTTTGCAGGTTAGTGTGGACACGCTGCAAGGAATGACTACACATTTGACCAATTTCTTTTGAGAATCTAATAAACAAAATGTACTTTGGAGAGGCAGTTGCTTCTCTGTTCAATGGCATTTTGGGGAATAGGACATAAGTCCCCTTGGCTGTTGTCTACTACATGGACACTGTTCCCTTTCTCACTCTGCCAAACTCTGCACATGCCTGCCATCCAGGCATTCCTCTGTCAGGTATTTTCATGCCTTCTACATCTAAGCCTCTGCACTCATGAGTCTCTCTCTCCCCAAAATGCTTTTTCCCCTCCATTCAATAGTAGCCAGGTACCTCTGACTAATAACCAGATCAAATGGCTAAGACTGTACTGTGCAGCAACCAAAGCAAATGACCCGAGCATGTGAACCTGGACCTCCAAATTATTGCTTATAAAACATGAGATTGGGAAAATTGGTTGGAGCCAGATGTTCTGTGGGATGGAGCTCATTGTCCTAACACTGCAGATTCTCATAATGAGAACTGTGTGTATTTGAGATGCCGGGACATAAGATCCAACCCAGAAAAAATTTTGAAATAATGTTGTTCAATTACTTAATCCTTGTTATATTATTGAATAGAACACACTCTTATATACACTATTATAAAAACATTATGCCTGGATCTCGAGTTCTGGAATATCCAATTACAATAGCTTTTTTCCACATTTGTATTCTCTTTATTTTGTTTAATTGCCTTAACATTTTGAACAGATTTATTGTATATGACAGTGAGCAACCTGAGCCTGTGTAAGAGCTAGCCATGCTATTTCCTGTCCTACCCACCCTAATATCTGTCCTGCCTTTAAAAATTCTCAGCCAAGCTCATAGTCCCTGCGGGGAGTGTGCATTGTCGGAGAGGCCCTGCTTAGAGGGGCTGCTCAGGGTGAACCCTAGCTTTCCCTCTCTCAGTGGACCTGATCCCTGTCATCCCTACCAAAATCCCATGGAATAGGGAAAAGGACCTCCATTTCCAGGATGTCCCACCAAGAGATAATAAGTGGATTGATTGTCACTAAGTACTTTGATTTAGAACATGTGCTAGATGTGGAGTATAATAGAGTGACTGGTTTAACTTATGTGAATGTGTGGGAGTATGAGTGTGTGAGTGTATGTATGTGTGAGTGTATTTTAGGTATGTTTGTAGTAGTATAAGAGAATATGTGAACATGTAGATTTGTGTATAAGTGGGTGTGTGAATGTATATGAATGTGTAATCTGAGAGTGAGGGTGTCTATGTGTAAGTGTATGAGAGTATGTGGGCATGAGTTTGTGTGTGTGGGTGTGTGAATGTGTGTGTATGAGCATGTGAGAGTGTATGTGGGTGTATGAGTGTGGTTGTATGTTTATCTGGATACCTGAGTGTACCTGTGTGTGTATGGGTATATGGATATGTGGGTGCTCAAGACTGTATATTTAGGTGTGTGACTGCAAATGTGTGTGAAGTGTATATGTGTGTGACTGTGTATGTGTATTTGAATATGTGTGAATTATGAGAGTGTATACAAGTATGAGAGTCATGTGGGCATGTGTGTATATGAAGGTGTGTGTCTGTGTGAGACTGTGTATGTGTGTATGTGTGTGTGAGAGTATGTGGATGTGTTGATATGGAAATGTGGGTGTGAAAATATATACCAGTTTATACAAGAGTATGTGTATGTGGTTGTGTGTATGTCAGTGTGAGAGTGTATGTCTGTGAGTGTAGGTATATGTGTGAGTTTGAGAGTGTATGTGTGTATGTCTTTGAGTCTCTATTTTGCCATCCAACTTGTACCCTGAAACCATGTGGATTAAAAAAACATGATAATGAGGGAGACTTGAGAGAGTGTCTGACATTCCTGGGTCGCACTGCTCACAGTCTAATCTCAGTATGAGCCTCGGGACTAAAGGCATGAAGACAGAAGTAGTGGAATAAAGTGATGAAGTGATTTGGTTCTGATAGAGACATAGAGCATCAGGAGGCTGGTGCTGTGCCCCCTGGACTGTGGGTGGATTTCAGAGCTCCAGATGCCCCTTCCTTCATCCCTGTGGCTGGTGAACTGGGATTGGAGAGCTGACAGAGAGGCAAAAGGAACAGGCATACTTGCTTTCAATGAGAGCTTTCTGGGTGACAAATATCCCTGTGCTATCTGTGTGTTAGTTCACAACCCTTCCCAATAACCACATGAGATGGGCGTTTGAATATGTGGAATGTGTGTTTATGTGAGTGTAAGAGTGTATGTGATTGTGTAGGTGTGGATGTTTGTGTGTATGTGTGTGTCACTATGTGTGTGAGTATATATGAGTGTGTGACTGTGTTTTTGTATGAAAGTATGTGTATGTGTGCATGCATGTGAAAGTATGGGTGTGTAAGTATGTGTGCATGAATTGTGAGGGTGTATCTGCAAACTGAGACCCAAAGAGATAAATCAGCTTGTAATTACTGAATGGAAACTAAAGTCTTTTTAACTCCAGAGTCAAGGTACTTAACCATTGCTGTGGGGAACATTTAGCTCATCTCTCCTAATACTGAGTCTATGCGATGACTTTCAGGTGGGATTGGCCCTCTGTAATTGGGTGCAAAGTCATTTTCTTAGAGACTTGTAATCATGTGCAGCTGTCTTGAGAAGAAAATGTTTTGATAGAGAGAAGTTTCTTTCAAGGATGAAACAATGCAACATCAAGTGCAGACCTGACAAGTTTGTATCAAAAGGCAAAGCACCTAGAGCTCCCCCTGTTCAAGAGAGAAGGGACATTAAGAGCCATGTGGGCAGGGAGTTTTTCCTGGAGGCTAAGTGACTGTCATTCTGGATGGATGCCAGACAAGTCATCTGTTCCCAGCCACGGGTATCGATTTTAGTACTAATGGAGATTTGAACTGGACCCTGAGCAGTTTGCAAAAGTTCCTCTCTCTGGTCAGGAAGTCATGGACTTGGCAAGGAAAAGAGTGGCACACACCTGACAGTTGTGTGCGAACCTCTCTTCAGCTAGCCCGTCACTGTGGTGATTCTCAATAGATTTTCTCTCACCACTCTTGCATGTGGAAGTACTGTCCTGCAAGGGAGAAGTGCATTTACAGCTGAAATTACTGAAGTGGCCCATTATGTTTATCAAGATGGGGGGTGG
>PVHY01003692.1:92662-104186 GCA_004024945.1 Uropsilus gracilis | reverse complement strand
GGACAGGCCTGCCTTTGGGAGACCATCTGAGCCCCACCTGTGTTGGTTGGATTCATCTGGTACCAACTGGAGCGACAGGATTGGGAGTCAAGGTCCTGGCATTTCCAACCAGAAGTGCCCTAAGACTGAGGTAAACCCCACGAAGCTCCTTGAGGAGCAGAAGTGGGGCTCTATTCGTTTGGAACATTTGTGAGGGTGTAGACTCTTTTGGTTTGGTTTTTTTTTTCCGTATCTGTAAATAAATCTCTTGTCTATCCTGGTTGTTAAGGTTGATATCTGAGCAGCTGCTGCGCGCAGGCGGGAGAACCCATAGGAAGGAGGAATTTAAACGGGGGTGTCCCTATCCCCCCCAATAACAACTACAGGCCCCAGGCAGGACTCAAACCGCGATCCGTAGCCCCGGCCGCTTCATAGGCTGAAGCTTACAGGCACGAGCCACCATGCCCGGCCTAACCCAGCTATGTTACTGTTCAAAGATTGTAAACTTCAGTGATTTTACATTGTGGTGGTAACCTACTATATTGGGCTCCAGGAAATTAAAGGAACAAAAGGTTTTTCTGTGCCCTTGTTTTCTAGACATTACTCATGGGGCAGAACCTTTCTGATCCTCCTAGATTAAATGAGAGGCCTTTATACCTGCAAAATAAATGGAATGATGATAATACCTTGGGTTTGTAGGCTGCTTTGTGGAGAAGTATTTTCAAGTGCTTTCCCACATATTTCCTGCATAGAATTTCCACAACCAAAACCTGACTGAAGTAGGTACATCAGAAATGGCCCTTTTTTTCATATGAAGAGAGGCATCAGCTATTACTGGGTCCGGGCCACACTTACCGTTAACCAGGACATAAACCTCGGTCTTTCCACAGCATCAAGCCCAGCCACAGCTGCTCCCTTTTGTTCTTGCTCTCCTCATCAGCCTTTTTTCTCACTTCTCTTTCAGCAGGTTAATGATAATGATTCAGACTGACCACTGAACATAAGATGATCAACAAGGTAAACTTGCTTTGAAGGAATTTAATCCAGTGAGGGAGAGGCATGCAAACAGAGCACTGCTGATAATAAATATAAGATTATATTAGGAGAATCTTGAAGGAGGGTTATTTTGAGAACGTTCTATAAGGATGGTGACATACTCCCCCCCCCCCATCTTCCTGTATTGCAGGAGCAATATAGAAGGAGGAGAGGAGGTGATCTTTCCCATAGAAGGAATGGCTTGTTGGAAAACCCAGAAGAATGAATAGGTCTACAGCATTGGAGGAGGGGCTCAGGGACAAGAAAGATACCAAGATTGGAAAGGGAGAAAATACATAGAGAAAGAACACTGAATTAGCTATCAGCAACAACTGGGTTACCCTTGTCAAGACAATTGGGTTCTGGCTGGGCATGGTGGCGCATGCCTGTAGGTGGCAGCCTAGGAAGCCACGGCCGGAGCCAGGGATTGTGGTTCGAGTCCTGCCGGGGGCACGTAGGGAGACCTAGTCCCAAAAAAATAGCTGGGCATGGTGGTGCACACCTGTAATCCCAGTTACCTGGAAAGTTGAGGCTAGGGATTGCTTGAGTCTGTGGTACCCCAGGCAACATGAACCTGAGGTTCCATGGGCAAAAAAAGCGAGACCTAGTCTCAAAAAAAAAAAAAAAATTGGGTTCTTCTGATCACTTTGCCTCAAATTCTGTG
Source organism: Uropsilus gracilis (assembly GCA_004024945.1). Taxonomy (NCBI): domain Eukaryota; kingdom Metazoa; phylum Chordata; class Mammalia; order Eulipotyphla; family Talpidae; genus Uropsilus; species Uropsilus gracilis. The sequence continues at coordinate 102,508 of PVHY01003692.1, read as the reverse complement.
ACACTGAGCAAATCACCTCCTATCAGTGCATTTTAGTCTCTCTGTTCTTGAGATGGTGGTACTGGCCATGTATCTCTGGCATGCTGTGTTATGTGCAGTGTGAGCTGTGGTTTACAAGTCCTGAGGAGGGAAAGGCTTCTGCAAGAGATAGCAGTGGAGTTGGACCTTCAGGATTTTGAAGGATTTCCACAGGCATAAAAGAGAGAGGAAAAGGAACTGGTCCTACTTTGTATAAAAATTTAAAAAATATAAAGAAGATTTAGTTATTCCCATCCAAATATGGAGTACAAAGTGGTACTAAGAGTTCTTTCTCCAACTTTGATTTATAGAGTCCCTGTTTTTAGGGGTTTTAGGGGTTTCAGAGTCCAATGTGGAAGAAAATGTTAAACTCACTTAAAGGGGTTTTAGGGCTTGGAAGCTTGGCTGAGGCTCCGTGTCTCCTCTACTCTCCCTACACCGGAACTGTCTGGGTCACAGAGAACATCCTCAGAGGAAATCCTGTTTTCCCACTTCCTGGCCAGAGGCTGAACTCCAGGAAAAGGATGGATTTGGGGAGAGTCCTGTGTCCTGCCTCTTTGTGGGAGGTTTGAGACCAGGAGGGCAAGAAGGACTAGTTACAAACACAGTGGAAAAGATGAGATCGAGTATCCAAGGTGTCCGAGTTACAGGACCTCATTGTACAAATGAGGACACTGAGGCCAGAAGAAGAAAAGGGACTTACTGCCTGCAGTCCACACAACTTAGGAAGCACAGAGCTGGACCCAGAACTCAGGGCTCTAGCCTCACAGACCATTCTATCATTTGCCAGGGGAATGGAGTCAATAAATTAGTTATCAAGCAGTCAAACCTAGACCCTCCATGTTCCCTTTTACTAGAAAGGGAAGCGAAGGTAGCATCTAAGCACAACTATGCTTTCCAGTCCTTTCACTTTGCTCACACTGTTCCCTTTGCTTCCAAACCCTCCCTGGGTTCATAAGTTCTGTGTGCCCTTAAAACCTAGTGTAAAAATATCCCCAGTCCTCTCCCCATCTAGAATCCTTTTGAGGAGTAATATTTTCCTTCTCTGATTTCCATTACTTTCTCCTGGTTCTCTGCTTGTCCTCTTATAGACGTACAACCCGCTTTTGCACTGGTTATATGTGCTCATGGATAGGAGCTACTGGAGGGTGAGGCATATATGACTCCCTTGTCCAATGAAGATTCATGGAGACAAGTTCTGAATGCTCCCAAAGTGCATTTCTGCATGCATCTCTGTTATCTCTCACAGGTGGGAAAATCATTCACCAACGTGATAGTCACCCTTGGACTGCAAGTCCAATTTATGAAGCTGCAGATTAAAATCCTGCTTCAAAACAACAGAATGAGAACGAGATGGGGGAAAGGAAATGTAGATGATCACTAGAGATCTTTTAGAAGGTCAGAAATGAACTGTCATGGAGTAAACACTGTTTGCTCACTGCATCCTGGATCACTGAGGGTGTGGGGGAAAACACTGTTACATCTGTTCTCTCATTTAATTATCAGAGCAACTCAGGGAAGTGATAACAATAGTTAATATCCACTGAACTCACAAGCTATATAGCTAAGGCCTTTACATTTACAACTGTATGAGGTAGATAGTATTAATATTATTATTTCATATTTTATAGAGAAAAAAAAATAGGAATAGAGAAGTTAAGTCATTTCTCCCTCACACAGTTGATAGGAAGAACCAGGATTTAAATACTGGTAATCTGCTTCCAGAACTCTAGCTCGTGACCTGAGCATTATACCCCTGACAGAAAAGGGAGACCCTAAGGTAGACGACTGTGTCCAGGGTTACACAAATAAGTAGAACGGGAATGTGAACCCAGGCCCATCAGACCTTAGTGTCCATGTTCTCTTTTCCTCCTTAACTCTTCTCCCTTGGTATAAACCCGTTTCAGTTTTTCAAAACCACTTTTCTTACCTTGACAAGGTGATACCAGGTCTCAGATGCTGGTTAGAAGGGGAGCAGGCACAGGTACCATAGATGAGTCACTGATGAGTGATTTGCTCCAAACCTGGAGAGTCACCTGCTCTGTGACCCTCCAAATGTGCTGCCCACGCTCCCCTCCCCCTCACCTAGCCAGCAGCACACCACACCCCTTTCCCCATCAAAGCCAGCATTTCCTGGGCTGCCCCAGGAAGGGGCCCAACGCACAGCCTGTGTAATCATGGAGCCATTTATCGCTCCTACGTGGGCCATACAGGATGCACTTGCACATTCTCTTGGCTGCTTACTAGGACCAAGAGGGCTGGCCAGTTCCTGCTGGGTAGTATCTCAGTTTCTTTCTCCAGCTCTGTCTCTGTCTCTTATTTCTTTAATATACATTCGTGGCACTCCTCCACACTGGCACATAGACAAACCAGACAGTCCCTGTCTTTGTGGGCCAAGTGAGGCACACAGACACCCAGATAAGTATGTTTGGGATCATGCTGGAGAGATGTTTAAGGGACACAGAGGCTGGAGGCCAGAGTGTCTGTTCCTCTGGAAGTTCCAGGGCACCCGAAGTCTATGGTTTCCCCGACCTCAAGGTCTTCCTCCTGCTCCTTACAGCTGCTGCCCAGAGCAGCAGGTTCTGGGGTACGGTTCTGGGACTCCAGGAGTAGCAAAGTTCTCAGCTGGGTGCTGCCAAAAACCCTGAGCTCAAGTACACCATTTCATTCCATTCCTTCTACTTCTCCAAAACAAAAGCAGACATGAGCCTTACCTATGTGAGGGCAGCCAGGACAGGTTCATAGTGCTCTCCACTCCCAGCAACCAGTACAAGGGCAAGCACTGCTGCTCAAGAAGTGTTTGTATAAAACAATCAAACAAGCAGGAGCTATGCCCACTATATAGATGAAGAAACTGAGTTCCCAAGGGGGTGGGTGATTGCCTCTCCAACATAGTAATAGAATGAATAAGAACCCAGATTTCTTAACCTGGTATAGGGTATACCATCCAAGAAAGGGGAGCATGTCATTCATCTCTGTCATCCAGACACCTAGAATTTTCTGGCACAAAATAGAAGCTTAGTAAGTATGGAATAAAATGAATAAGTGAATCTGGGCAGGCATGTGCTTCAGCTACCCATGGCACAATATTCTCAGTCATCTACCACCAAACCCCTTCATATAATGAAACTCACTGAGCTTTTCACTTTCAAATGTGCCCTTCACTTCCCACCCCAGGGTTTTTGCACTCACTATCGCACTTACAGACCATCTGTCCCTGTTACTCACAGGACAGCCTGGTAATCAGTCCTGTGTTCTTCACCACACCCTTAGACTCTGTCCTGTGGATGGGCACATAGGACTGGGCACACAGGGCTGGGTCATATGACCAGAGGGCCTCCTGACGCTGCCTCTCCTGGTATCTCAGAGTGGTGTGATAAAGTCTAGCAGGCCTATGTGTGTCTTGAATAGTAGTTTTTAAAACTCTCCCCTTTCCACCCTTTTCATATCCCCCTCCCCTTTACCGCATGCTACTGAGAGACCAGCTGATGATTTTCCATTGGGTCCAACTTACTAGAAATGTGACCAGAGAAACTTGATCCATGTTTTTCTGGGGTAACTTCAGGGAACTGATGTTCTCACTGAGAGCCTGCTTAGAGACCGAAAAAAGAGGAAGGAGGCAAAGATGAGAGCCAGATTAAAGACAGAGTCAGAGACACAGGCTAGAGACAGGAAAGAAGAACAGAATGAAGAACAGAATAAGAGAAAAAGCAAGAGAGAGAGAGCTTGAGAGAGAGATGGCAGAGATGAGAAGCAGGGTGAAAGAGATAAGAGATAAAAGAAAGAGCAGTATCTCGTGGTCCCTCACCCCATCCCTTGTACGGATGGGGAAGCTCAGAGTCAGAGGAAGAGTGACCCTTCTCCTTAGCAAAAGTGTCTGTCACTTTCCCAGATACCTTCAGTTGTTTCTCTGTTGTCTACCTTGTTTGGCCCTGAGCAGCATGAGCTGGAGGGTAGTGAAGGCCTCTGGGAAATGCTAATCAGGACAGCAAGAGGTGAGAGCAAGCTCTAAGGAGGTTGGATCAGGACTGACCAGAGAAGGCTTCCTGGATAAGACTGAAGCCAAACTACAGACAGTGTACTCAACTTTATTGAGGCACACAACAAAATATAGCAATTGCATGTGTACCAGTTCTTGCGATCACACATGCATACATGTATAACCACCACCACAATCAAGATAGAGAATATTTGCGTCATCTCCCCTCTACCATCACCCCTTATCTGATCTGTGATTATAAATCAACTTCATTTTTTCTAGACATCCAGATAAATAGAATTATACACCATTACTCTTATTTGACCTCTTTCGGTGAGCAAAATGTTTTTGAGGTTTTCCATATTCTTGCATAATTATTCCATGTTTTTTTTTTTTTAGCTGAGTGGTAGTCTATTGTATGAACTTGCCCCAAAGTGTTTATGCATTCACCTGTTGATAGACAATGCCTTTGGAGTCTTTGTAGTTGTTAGCTATTATGAATAAAGTTGCTGTGAATATTTATGTACAGGCATTCTTGTGGATATAAATTTTTTCAATTCTTTCAAATAAGCATATATTTATAAGCTAAATGTTTATAAGGAACTACCAAAAAGTTCTTCAAGGTGATTTTGTCATCTTTTCATCTCTTTCAACAATGAATGAGAATGCCAGTTGCTCCACATTCTCACTAATATTTGACACTGTCAGCCATTCATGTTTTAACCATTTCAGTGGGCATGTCATGGTCTCTCTTGGTAGCTTTAATTTGTGAATGTTTTTCCCTAATGCAAGCTTGAGCATGTTTTCATGAGATTTATGGTTACTTTTTTTTTATCTTCAGGGCAATGAGGAATATTTGTTTTAGATACTTGGTCTCACTATGTTGCCCAAGATTGTCTCGAACTCAAGTGATCCCTAACCTCAACCTCCCAGGTAGCTGGGATTACAGGTGCACACAAGGACACTCAGCTGCAATGAGGAATTTAAAGTCAGCTAGACAATATTATGCAAAGTGCTGAAGATTTTGAAGTTGTTCTCCCAATGTAGCAAATATTTAATTATAACAAGAAGAGTGGAAAAAACATTAGGTCTAAGCTGACATGAGTGCCAACTGGCTCACTTTGGGGAAGATGAGCCTGTTTCCTCATCTCTAAAGTGCAGATCACCAGAAACCCCACTCCTAGATGTCTACCCAAAGAATACAAAAATTTTCTTTAAAATGAAGGGCACAGTGGCGCGTGCCTGTAAACGACAGCTTATGGAGTCGTGGCTGGGGCTGGGGATCACGGTTCGAGTCCCACCTGGGGCAACACAGCAAGAACTAGTCCCAAAAAAATAGCTGGGCATGGTGGTGTGCTCCTGTAACCCTAGCTCCCTGGGAAGCTGAGGCTGGGGATTGCTTGAGTCTGTGGTACCAGGGCAAGGTGAACCTGCTGCTCCATGGCAAAAATAGTGAGACCTAGTCTCAAAAATAAAATAAAGGACTATATGTACTCTTATGTTTACGATAGCTAAATTATGGAAACAGCCTAATTGCTCAAGAACAGAGGATTGGATCAGAAAAAATGTGACATACATACAATGGAATACCACTTGGCTACAAAAAAAGGAGTTCTCTTTTTATACAAATAACAAACTACTGTCATTTGTAACAACATGAATAGATTGGAGAGGATAATGCCCAGAAAAACAAGTCAGAAGGACAAAGACAAAATGTAGGATACTTCACATATATGGGATATAGAGAACTATAACAAACCATCAGAGTAGATCATCCTCTGTGTCTGGAAGCAGTTTCAGTCTTCTGTGTGTTCCTATAAGAAACATAGGTTAGAGAAAGGGAAATGACTTCAAAGATTAAGAAGCTCGGGGTTTTACTACTCCATTCAACCATTTCACATTGGCTTTTGCTACAGATGAGTGCTGTAAACTAGAGCACTGCTCCTCAAACTTTTATGTACATTGGAAATCATCAGGAGGCTTATAAAACCCAGTCTTTTTTCTTTTTTTGCATAACCCCCAGACTTTCTGTTTAGTAGACTTGGAGAGGGATTGGGGTCTGGAAATGTACTTTTATAAGTTCCCAAGTGATGCTGATGCTCTACCTTGAGAATCACTGATTCAGAATGAAGTCCTTTCCATCCTTGAGAAATGTGATGATAGTGCTGGGGTTTAAAAGCACAGAGATGATTCGCCCCACTTTTCAAACCTGGAATTCTGGGACCAAAGATGGAGACAAAAATGGAGATAGTGGGCATATGGAAGTGAAGAGGAGAAACAATGACATATCTTCATATCAGTTTTCACCAGTAAAAATAATCCTAAGAACCCAATGCTGCATGGACGATTATCTCCCTTCTTTAGAAAGGGGGAAAGTGAAACCCAGAAATTAAGTAACTTTCCTATAAACATAAAGTGAGCAAATGGAGAAGCAGGGATAGGAACTTGGGACCATGTGACCACTGAACTTTTTCTGCTGCCTTGGAAGCACCACAGGCTGAAGCCAGACTGCCCCAGGTATGAATGTCATACTCACCACCTAGGTGTTCTCAGCAACTTGTTCAACCTCTCTGTGTTTCAGTTAGCTACCTACAAAACGTAAAAGCATTGCATACTGAGGTGATAGCAATTCATACTGTTCTGGCCTGGTGTAAGGCTAACCTCCAGGTGTGTGTAGCGATTAACTAACTAAAATGAGTATGTGTGAAGTGTTAGGAAAACAAGTACCTGGCACATTAGAAGCACCATATAAATGCACTGAAAATGAACCTGAGTGGCCCAGGACTGGACGCACACCACATCACCCAGAGAAGGTAAGGGAGGAAGTTTAAAGATGACCCAGGATCTACAGTGAGGGTAGGGAGAAACGCATGGAATAAGCAGCGTCTGGGATTTAGGGTGTCGAGGAAGAACTCAGCTTTCCGGAGCGGAGAGGGTAGGAGAGAAGAGGTCTATTAGTGGCTCAGGCCCAAAGTCAGGCTGGGTAGTTATTTGCATGCTGCTTCCCTCCAAGACCGGACCCCAGATTGGCCGCAGTGTCTTCCGGTAGCCCCTTCCCCCATTGGGCCACCCCCAGCCCGGGGGTTTCCTGCCCCCACCCAACCCTCTCTCCCGCCCTGCTTGGGGCAGCGGGCAGAGGAGGGGTGGCATTTCCTGATGAGGCCGCCAGACACTCCTGGACGCTCGGACAGAGCGCTGACCGACAGGCACCAGATGCTATTTCGGGTGGCGCCCTCCCCGCACAGTTTCCGTTTTTTCCCAGCGAGTGTCGGAAACCAGAGAGTAGGAGGTTGTTGACGTCATGAGCCCCCAGGCCCAGACGGAGTGGGGGTCGGGGTGGACGTGAGGGTGGGGGTGGGGGACAAGGTCGGCATGGTTGCTAGACTGTCAGTATCTGGAGCCTGGTGCATGAGAGGTTGGTGAGCCGAGAAGTTGGTGAACCGACACAGATCCGTGCTCACTCTGCTGTAAGGTTAACAAAATTCTTTCTACCTGTTCATATGGTTTTTTCCCCCTCAACCCTTGGGGTAATAATGCCCTGTAACATGACTCCTCCAAAATATCAAAATCAAATGCAGTATCCTTCCCCTGGACCCTCAGCCCCACCCCCACACTCCAAGAACAACACCATCTAAGCAAATAAGACAACCAGAACACCAGGGTGCTCATGGATTTCTCCTTCTCCTGCACACCCAAACCCAATTCTTACAAATTCAGTTGTGGATTCTAAATATATGCTTTCTTCATATACCTCTTTCCATCTCCCTGCTACCTCCCTGTCCAAACACCTGCCCTGGACCATTGCATTGACTTGAAAACTAGTCATCTTACATCCTTTTTCTTCTTCCTCCAGACTTGCAGCCAAAGAACTTTCTAAAATGCAAATTTGATTCTGTATAAAACATTCACTTCTCCCCCCCAAACCAAATAAAACAAGCCCTCCCCCTTCTTTAAATGGTCCCTAAGCTTGCTACAATCTTATTGGACTTTTCATGAACCTGAAGCCCTCAGCATCAGCATCAGGTGGCTCAATGACCCTAGTGCTCACTCTTCTAACCCTTCTCTTCAGATCCCAAGTGCAGTGTGGGCGTTACTTTCTCAGAGTCATCCTGGTGCTGAAGGGTCCTGAGAACTCAGATCCTGCCACACACCAGCCTCGGCCCTTGACAGTGTGTGCCCACACGAGGGCTTTTTCTTAGTTCTCAGGCTCTGAAAGGAGCTCACCCACAGATGCTGAAAGGCCAAAGCAGCTGAAAGGACAAAGCAACCTGCTGTGTAGAGAGAGTTGTGGACTTTGAATGTGGCTTTTCATTCGCATCACTTAAGTTTTGGCCACATTATGTCTCTCTTTTAATTTCCTTCTAGTTATTCTAGTTATTCCCAAACTGGTGCTCTTGATGTCATCCCAGGCTCTGATCTGGGTGAGGTTCTACAGATTATCACTTGATTCATCACCTTTTAAAGGTCATTTTATTTAATCACCACGACAACTCTGTGAAGTGGGTTTTATCTTCCCATTTTACAGATGAAGAAACAGAGGATCAGAGCGAAGTGGCTTGGGCTAAGATTTCAGCTTACACTAGTTGTACTCCAAAATAAAAGAATGAACACAGACACCCTTCATAGGCTAATTCCTGTGCCCCGGTAACCACTCCTGACTGAATCCAGATTTCAACCTCCAAGTACAAGTCTTGGTCTGTGCCATGAGTTAACTCAGATCCCTCCTCTCAGCTAGACTCCAGCTGAAGTCCTTAGAGGACTCTGGTCCCAAATCTGTTTTAAACCCTGGCTCCACCATTTACTAGATATGTTCCATTGGGAAAGTTGCTTTTATTCCGAGCCTGTTTCCTCATCTGTCTATGGAGGATAATAATAGCACTAGCTTCTTAGAATTGTTCTTGAGGACAAAATGAGCTAAATCTGTGAGTGCTCAGAACAGTGCTTCAGTAGTAAGATTATAATGTTTAAAATATTGTCGGAGAGAGATGTTTTCGCATTCTGGGTTCAGCCTGAAACTCAGTAGAATGGGCATTTCCATTTCTCCGCTGACATCAGTCATAGGGGCTCCGCCTCTATGGAGCCCCAGGGTTGGAACTCAGTCCTTGACATTAGAGGTAAGAGGGCATATTTTATAGTAGAAAAGGGTAGGGTGCAGGCTGGTCGGAGAAGAGCTGCGAACTTTCTGGGATAGGAGGAAAAGAGCTGCCCATTGACATTTGGGTGTCTAGGACACTGGACCAAAAAAATAAATAAGCGAGTGGAGAGGGAGATGGGGAGAGCTGTAAATGGAGGTTCTGGTGCCTCTATCTTCAGAGGAACAAGAACAGAGTGCTGGGCCGAGAGTCGCTGAAGAAAGATGTCTGGAAAGGGAATGAGACGGTGGGGAGCCTGAGAGGCCTGGAGATCAAAAATAGGGCTGGACCCTCCGGGTCTTAGCGCACCCAACTCTGCCGCGACGCATTCCGGAGCCGATCCCAGCGCCGCACAACCAGTCCCTACTCCCTCCGGTGAAATTGCCAAATTAAAATGAATCATTTGGCCCATAATGGCCGAGGCGCTTATCGGGGGAGAGCGGACCCGCGGCGGTGCCTTATCTCCGCGGCGCACACGGCCCCGGCGCGCCTCGGCCCATGCTAACGAGGCCTAGAACGTGAGCGGGATTAGAGCGCGTCGCTGGAGGAGCGGGGTGCGGCGCGACAAGCGGGCGGGGTAGGTTGGGGGGGCGGGGGGGAAGGGCCTCCGCGCTAAGCACCGGGCCTCAAAATGGCCACACGCTTCCCCCCGTAGCGGCAAAACGTGAGCATTCGGGCCTTTTTCTAGGGTAAAGCAACCTGCGGCCCCCCCCCCCC
>PVHY01003692.1:0-92562 GCA_004024945.1 Uropsilus gracilis | reverse complement strand
CGCGAGGCGGTGGTTGGTTTTCATTTCTTCTTCGTGGTTGTATGCATGCGGTGGGATTATGAGTGTGAGCTGTGGGAAATGTGGACTGCTTCCGAATGTGGTCTTTCGGGGCAGGAGGTTGTGTGTCCGTGTGTGACGGTGTCTGCGCTGTTTCGGTGCGTGGATTTGTCTTCTTGCAGGCCCATCTGCGTTCTCATGGTTGTGTGTAATTATGCTCCTGTGCGTTCTGGGTATGGATTTGGTTCTCTGTGTTGGGTCGTGTGGTCCTTGCGATCGCGTTTGGGTGTATTCGTTGTGGTGTCGGGCGTGTGCGATCCCCGCTGCCCTGAATTGTGTGTCCCTGAACGATTGCGTTGGGCTGATGTCGTTATATAGTGTTTTGTTGTACGAACCTGACCTTGTCGGCTTGTGGGGCAGTGTTGGGTAGTGTTTTCTTTGCTTCCGTCTATGAGGCTGGACCGTGTGTGGTCCGACCCGCACAGGTTGTACGCCTGTGCTGGTGTCCTTCAGAGGCGCATTGACAACCCACTGGGGGGTGGAGGCGAGGGCGCAGGAGAGATGGAGGCGCAGGTTGAGGAGGTGGCAGGGGGGCGGGGAGAGGGATTTCGCATTTTATTCCAAATTATGATGTATTCGGAAGCCAGTGTTGGCGTGGATGGGCAGACAGAGCCCGGTCGGCGGCTGCTCTGTCCGGAGGCCAGTCTGTGCCTCGGTGTTTGAGGGGTTCTTTAGTGAATGGGAGGCTCTTCCAGGCTCGAAGGTGAGCAGCGCTCCCAGAGGCCGGCGTCTTCAAGCCGGTGGCCGCCGGCTACGGTTCCATCGCACTCGGGCTCCGTCCATTTCTGGTCAGTTTCTCGGGCGCGGCCGCTGGGGTCTGCGGGAGAGGCCGGAAAAGACAATGGGAGCATTCTCCAGGCCTCCAGTCTCGGCTGGGGACCCTCGGGAATTTCTCCGACTTAACATTTTAACGCCCCTTCTCCCGGTGAGAGACATTCCCACCGGGGTAGGGCATCGGTCGTCGCATCGGCGACCCTCCATGGAGGGGCCGGGTCCGTAGAGCCCTCAGCTCCAAAAGAAAGAATTTTGTTTGACAGTTATTGTGGTTGCTAATGTCATCAGCATTACCGTCATCATTCTACTTGAATTAAAAGAATTACCCAGGAGGGAGCAAAAGCAGCTAGGAGCTTTTAGTTTCTTTGGAGGGATAACAAAGCAGCGCGGTCTCCTCTCCCTGCCCCCCCCTTCCCCGCCCGTTTTTTAAGTTGCGGGGTTTGCGGCGGGGAGAGAAAATGGAGAGGCACAGAACGTCGATTATAAAGCCAAAATTAGCCCCGATCCAACAAACTGGGAAAGGATGGATTCCTTCTCACCGTTCTTTCCCTTTGGATTAGAAGAGAAAAAAGAAAATCTCCCTCGTTTGGGTTGAAACAGAAGGAAGACTTATTTCTATATTTCAACCAAAACGGTGCCCAAAAGGAGATATTTACGATTAATCTTAGACTTTGATGTGGGAACATAAACTGGAAAATTCATGCAAAACACATTAAGCAAAAACCCTGGCGGGACTGGGGGGAGGAACAACGAAATGTAGCCACCGCTACGCCGTGGGCTGCGTTACTGGGGTTGATTTAACCCTCTCTCCCTTCGCCTTGTTTATTGCTGCAAGGAATTGCTAGAATATTCCTCTGCTCTTCGGATCCTAACACCAAACAACCGAAAATCGTTGTGTCGGGGTGATTGAGGGGGAAGAAGGGGTGTGTTTCGGTTTTTCCCTAATCGGATAGATACCTTTTCCCCTTCCCTTTCTGGGATCCACGCTGTTTCGACTCCATTTCGGAGGGGCAGAACAACCTTTGGGATAAGATTCTGGTTTCACTTTGGGCTGATGGGAGTCGTGCAGAGTGGGGCCTCGGTGGTTTGCCCCACCGACCAGACTGTGAGACAGGATTCTTGTTTTTCCACGCACGCCCGGATCCACCCAGCCAAGCAGCGGACCGCTCGGCGCGGGGGCCGCGGAAGCTGCGGGTCTGAGCCGCATTCCCTAGCCTACCGCTAGGCACGCCAGTGTTTAGAAAACAAACTCAGACACACTCCACCGGAGACATCCAGGTTGGAGGGTCCGAAAATGTTACAGGCAGTCTGCGGCGAGGGTGTAGTTGTTGGACTAAATAGTTATTCCTGATTGGTCAGGTGTAAGGGTCTTTTTAATGGGGGGGGGGATGGGAAAGAACTTCAATCAACCTGCAGGTTGGGGGCGGAAAGCTGTACTGGATCCCCAGGGCTTGTGGGCGAGGACGTGAGGTAATTCCCAGCCATTGACCCCCATTTCTCTTTCTCCCTCCCTCTCGCCCTCCCTCTTTTTCTCCACCCCCATCTTTCCTGGAAACTGCTTTGGGCGCGGCAGACCGCACAGGACCACACCGCGGCCTAACTGTTGGTCTTTCAGCGAGAGTGGGGGAAGCAGAGACCCGAGTCCGCCAGCCGGACCTCGGCTCCCGCCCCTCTTCGGCGGAGGAGTGGAGATCCAACTCAGAGGGGCCAGTCTCTCTAAATATGCCCCAGGTGAGTTTGGGGGGATGGTAAAGGTGGGAAATGGCCCGGAAAGCCTTGCGTTCGAACTCCGGGAGGTTCAGGATAGAAGAGTCCGTTTCAGAAGGTGGGGATTAAATGGGGATGGGAATCCAGAGCTGGGAATCCCGGGACCTGCCGCCGACAGGGCGACTGTGGCCTTCAGCCGGGCCTTTTCGTTTTCTGACCCAGGGTAAAAACTATTGATAGGACTTAACACCCTTCGCCCATCATTCCTGGTTCCCTGGACGTTTCACAAGGCCCCTAATTTGGGGGCGGCTGTCTGGGGGGTGGACAGGCTGCCCTAACCTGGAACTCCACCAGGAAGAAGGCAGCAGCCATCCTGGTTAGCGCAGTCCCAACCCGGTGGGCCTGACCTGATGGGCCTAAATTCCTAGGACGTGGCAACGCGGGAACACCCCCCTACTTCCGTGAAGGGTGGGAAAGCTATTCTGTTCACTGACGATTTTGGTTTCTGCTATAGGCTTGGGTGCCGCCAGGGTATCCAGTGGGTGTGGGTGCAGTATGAGGGGCCCAGGCGGTTCTTGGAGGGAACCTCCAGCTGAGGCTGTTTTCATGTAAGAAATTTGTGTCAGGGGTGTTGGAAGCTGCTGGAACCCAGTCCCTGCCTTCCAGGAGCTGCCGGATTGTGTCTTGGTTAGAGGGTGGCAGAGCTGTTCTGAGCAGCTGCTATGTGAGTTGAGGATTTGGTGTTGCTGGCAGTGAGCTGGGTGGTGGTGACACAAAGACAGAGGAGTTATAATGGTCTAGTGGATTTAATGGAAACCTTAGCTGTCCATCCCCCCCTCCCTCCCCACCTTAGATACCCAACATAAAAACAAACAAAAAAATCGCTCAAGCTTTCCTTTCAGTAATCTTAACCAAAATTAAGTGATGCATTTTGACAAACATACTTGCACATTCTCCATGGCTTCCTCCGGAGCACAGCTGACCAGGGTGATCCTGGCTGCAGAAGAGCTCAGTGGGTTTTCCTTACCCTGGAGACCAATCAGATTTCTCATAGGGAGCCTCTGAGATGTAGATAATTGTTGGCATTTGGAGGAGGGCATTTGGAGTCTGGGGCAACTCACCTGGAACATTGGCTCCCCTAGCCCCTGTGCAGGGAGCCTCAGAATTAGCCATTAGGCATAATGTGTCATAAGGAGGGTTTGAGTTTAGTCTGACCGTTGCAGTGTACCTGTCACTCAGAAGCTGTAGCTGTAGCTCAGGTACTCGATAAACAGGAGTGAGTCTGGATAGTGAGGTAGAGGGCCAGCATTTGGGGCTTTATATTTCATCACAGAATGGGGTAATTCCAGTGCATTTTACCAGGGGGTGGGGGGTGTGAGTCAGGAAGACCACACCGAATATACATACCTCTGATGCATTTCTAGTGGTCGCTGTGTCTTGGTCGTCTCATTCTGTGCATACAGCTCTATTGTCTCTGTTATGTCATAAACTCGCTTTCACCGAAGCATCTTGGTCCCACTGCCTATGCAGCTGCTACTGCACCAGGTGTCCGGAAATTTTGTTGTTTCAGGGCCAGGCTCTCTGAGCTATGGTAGATCCGGAGCAGGAGTGCAATTTGAACGGTGATTCTCTAGTGGCTTGTGTAGCTGGTGGCAGTTGAGCTGAGCTCCAGAGTAGGTTTCCTTTCCCTCTGTCCATAGGTGTGTCCAGTCTGTTTTCTGCAGAAGGATGGTTTCCAGGTGCAGTGGCAGAATGGGTGCTCAGTGGTTGCTGTGAGTGACCAAAAGGACACTGTTTAGAATTGAATTTTTATGAACTTGTTTTCTGCTATAAAATGTCTCATTTTCAGAGTAGAAACCTCATTTGGAGCATCTTTTGAATCCTCATCAAGTTGAATATATTTTAATTTTTCTATTTAAAACAGCTCACAAATATCCCCATACTCTGAAGTCAGAGTCTCATGGATTTCTTTTTTCATTTTATGCTGGGTCCTGACTCTGTTGGCGTCAAAGCAGAGCGGTATAACAAGCCAAGTTATTACTGGTAGAGCATCCTGGAGTGTGGTTGTGGAGAAGGTGATCCTCAGTTCCAGGGGTATATATGGGAGAGTATATAGAGTTGGCTACAGCAGGTAGAGTGAACTCAGAGTTCTGATCGTGATTTGTTGAAAATAAGCTTGTATGAGCCTGGGAAAGGCATTTCCCTCCCTAATCCTGTCTCCTTGTCAGTAGTATTTACTCAGACATTTGCACAGTGCATTTAAATATGTAATGGGAGTATTCCTCCCATTTCCCAGAGGACAACACCAAGGAGGGAGAGGGGTACTGGGAAGTACTGGAAGAGGTCAGAGGCCCTGGAGTCACCCCTTCAGACATCAGAGGCTTCAGGTTACTCTTTGAATGCCTGGGCTCCATACTGCCTCAGCCTGGCCTCCCTTCTAGACCCATGTCATTTTGGAATTCAGCGAGCTGAAGGAGGTGAAGTGCGAAGGGAGTTAGGATCCTCTTTCCTTCCTGATGGCTCATCTGTAATCAAGAGTAAAGAGCTTTTGGAAGGTGGAATACAGGGTGGATTTGCGTAGTGTGTGTAGACACCCCTGAAGAGGGGTGAATGTATTGGAAGGAGCATCTGGTCCCTCCTGATAAGTCTCTACTAGCTCTAGCAGAGTGGATCCTAGTTTCTGTTGCCGTTATTCCCTAAGTTCCCCGCGTGCCTTTCTCTCCCCTACAGCCCCCCATCACAGTTTTCTGGGTGTCTGTGTGTGGAGATAGCACGGGATCAGGTTTTGCTGAGATGAGGGGAGGTTCAAAAAATACCCCACCTCCTGGAGATAGATTCCCCGCCAAAACCAAAAGGGGGGCGGGAAGAACACGGTCGGGGATTTGCTCCCTCCTCTTCCCTTGCGGCCTGAGACGGGGACCAGGCGGTATTTCTTTCTCGCCTCTTTCTCCATTTCCTTCCTCCTTTTTTTCCCTTCTGTTTTTCTTTCACTGGCTGTATCTCTTTTCTTCCAGCGTCTAGCACCTTTCTCCACCTCTGTCCCTTGGATTCTCGGTCTGTTTCCTGCACTCCCCCCTCTCCCTTTTCCCAAATCTGAGACCCCCCTTTTCCTCCTCCCTCACCCTGCCGGGCAGTAGATCCCGGAGGGCGGTGTGTCCACGTGGCTTTAAGTTTGTCCCCTCGTCTCAGTTCTCGGTGCGGTGCGTGAGTTTCTCTCTCTGCTTATCGCCCTTCGCCCCACCCCACGTTCGTGGGCAGCGGGCGGTTGTCAGAGCGGGTCTGTCTGTCTGCCCACAGGATGACGGAGCGGCCGCCGAGCGAGGCGGCCCGCAGTGACCCCCCGCTAGAGGGACGGGACGCGGCCGAGGCCCGCATGGCCCCTCCGCACCTGGTCCTGCTGAACGGCGTCGCCAAGGAGACGGGACGCGCGGCCCCGGCGGAGCCCCCGGTCATCGAGCTGGGCGCGCGCGGCGGCCCGGGGGGCGGCCCCGTCGGCGGGGGCGGCGCCGCGCGAGACTTAAAGGGCCGCGACGCAGCGGCGGCAGCCGAAGTGCGCCATCGGGTGCCCACCACCGAGCTGTGCAGACCTCCCGGACCCGCCCCGGCCCCCGCGCCCTCCTCGGCCCCCGCGGAGCTGCCCGGCGACGGCCGCATGGTGCAACTGAGCCCGCCCGCGCTGGCGGCCCCCGCCGCGCCCGGCCGCGCGCTGCTCTACAGCCTCAGCCAGCCACTGGCCTCGCTCGGCAGGTCAGGGTCTCGCGCGAGGGGAGGGTGGGGGTAGCGGCCGGGCCCTGGCTCCCCTTCTGCGCCCCGGGAGCGGACTCCCCTCTTCCCGGCGGGGCGGGCCGGGTGGAGCTCGGAAAGAGAGGGGAACTCTTTTAATCTAGAAGCCCGAAATCTTGGAGGCTGAGTCCTCGAGCAAGTAAGAAAGGGTGTTCGTGCGAGGGCGGACAGGTGGGGGTACCGTGTGATGGTACGGCATGTGTGGGGGAGTGTAGGCATGTGGCTTGTGTGGGAGCAGAGCACCCAGTGCTAAAGAAGGTGGAGGTGGGCCAGGATCAAGTGGTATGAGTGTGGGTACCAAGCGGGGGTGAGTTGAATGCACTCTTCTGTGGATTTCTTCTGGAAGCTGCAGCCCTCTGAGGACAGGTAAGAGATAGGGAGCTGAGAATGATTGCAAGAGGGGTCCCTTCCTCTACCTTTCTGCTCAGGGCCCTCCTGGAAAGTGATGCTGGTCCCCTCCCCTCTTCCCCTAGTTGTGTTGTCTGACCCTGGGCCTTTACCCTCCCTGCGCCCCCTGTCCCCCTTTCCTTGCTGGTATCATGAGATGGTGTAGAGATGGAGGCTGGTGTGTTGGGGCCAGAGATTAAACAGGGATAGACAAGTGTGGGGCTGTGAATCTGTGGAAGAGCTGGGAGAGAGTGAGAGCCCAGTGTGGGGGATGGGAGCATGTCAGTGATGGTGAGTCAGGGTTTCCTGTCTGTTGTCTGTCCACTGTCCTCCCTTGGGCAGGAGTGAAGGTGGCGTGAGACTGGGAGGAGGTGACATTGTGCCCTTTAGTGGTGATGGAGTGACACAGGAGGTGTGAGCACATCTACCTTGTGAGCACCTAAGACTGGAGTTGTCTGTGTGTATGTGTGCTTGTATCACAGGAGGAGGCTCTGTGTGTGTATGTGTGTGTGTGTGTGTGTTTCACCCGGGTGAGAAGGTGGGGTCTTTCTGTGTGTTTCATGCTCCATCTATCCCCAGTGCTAGTGTGAAGGAACCAGGTTCCCCTTGTTTTTCCAGGGTTGGGGGAATTCAAGAACATTCAGGGGGAAAATTACTAGGACTCTTCCTGACCGCCCCCCCCCACCTTACATGTGATCTTGTGATCTGTCTGTTCCCTCCCACAGTGGATTTTTTGGGGAGCCTGATGCCTTCCCTATGTTTGCCACGAACAACCGAGTGAAGAGGAGACCCTCCCCTTATGAGATGGAGATTACTGATGGTGAGTACCCAGCGCTTACCTTTGTATTCCCCCCTACTTCGGTTAAGGCCCACAAAAGGAGGGAACAGCAGAGGTTTTAGTCTTACATAGATGGGTGGACTACCTTGGAGCTCCAGAATGCCCAAGCCCCTCATCTTGCCATGCTCTTCACCCCCTTCCCTTCTGTACCTAGCAGGCTTTTCAGACACAGGACTAGGGGAAGTTGTGAGTGAGGCTATGGGTGAGGGGAGCACATTCATGGTACTGGGGAGAGGGGACATGGTGTGAGCACACATTGTGGTGCTTAGCCCAGACCTCTAGGGTCAGTGGTAGTCACTACTCAAGCCCCCTGGCGCTAAGCCATGACCTGTAAGTTCCCCCACGAACCCTCATCCAAGTCCTCTTTGGAATCTGGTATCTGTTCCTTGCATCACACACATTCAAATTGCACCTTCAGGGGTCTCATCCCACAGTCAGTCCTGTACTGTGGGACCAACTTGTCCCCTAGAGCTCTCTGCCTGACACCATAGATTCCACCCTGCCTCGAGCTTCCCTCAGGAGGAAGCAAAATCCCTAGGTATTCCTGGCCCTGAATTTCAGGGGAAGGGTTGGATTAGTGGAAAATGAAATGAAATGAAAAAGGTTGGATGAGTGGAGGACCCCTGCTTTCCCTGGAGGTTGGTCTGATGTAGTAGATGGGGCCGGGCACCAGGGGGCAGGAGAGCAGGCTCTTGAGAGCTGAAGGATTTGGAGCCAATCCCATGTTTTCAGCTCTTCAACCTGTCTCCATTGGGCTTCTGTAGGAAGGGCACCTGGCTACTTAGAGCCAAGACTGGGCTTTGTGCAAGGAGCAGTGGCAGAGGTAAGTAAAGTGAGCCCGAGCTTCTGAAGGGGAGCCTTTAGTATCGTTCTGGAGAGGGGGGAACTGGACCCTGACAACAGATCTCAAAAAATCCAGGCCTGATGTAAAAGGGTGTAAGGAGGAGAGGAATGGTGTATCAAGTGGTATCAAGTGTTAGGTGTTGTTAGGTGGGTGTACCAAACAGCAAGTAGGGGAGACTAATCCTGAAATCCCCAGTAAAGAAATATTTTCTGCAAAGTCAGAGGCATCAGAAATCAGCTACAGAGGAGAGGAAGAAGAGGCACCGGAGGCAAGGGTTTTTTTTTTGGGGGGGGGGGCACATGCAAGAGTGTAGGGATACCATTAACCATTTATATTGCTAGTACTAGCTAAGGACTTATTCAGTGCCAAGCTGGAGGGAGACAGAGGACACTGAGGGATGGACAGATGGAGGAAAGATGTGGACAAGTGGATAATTCTCTGAGAGGGAGTCAGAGAGGACAAGACAGAAATGGGGGTGAAGGAGATTGTGTGTGTTTGAGGGGTGAAGAATATGTCCATGGGACTTAGAGTTAAGAGTTAGAATCAGAAAGAGATTTGTAATCAGAGAGTTATAATCAGAGTTACAATCCGAAGTAAAACTAATGCAGAATCTAAAATCAGGACTTGATGTGGATTCTTGTTGAATTTTCCTGGACTTCAGTTTCCTCATATGAAATGGGGAGATTGTTTCCTCACAAAATGTTGAAGGTGGGATAAAGTGATTTTAGGACCTGGCTCTTGATAGGTTATGAGGACATGTGAAGATTCATTCCTTCATTTTCTCTTTCCTTGCCTATCAGGTCGTGGAAGGTTTTGGTGGACAGTTAACCTTCTACTACTTAACACAACTTTTGTCTCTTATGCCCAGCACATTGCTTGTCACAGCAGTCCTTGGGCAACTTTTCAAAGAGTGGGGAAAGGCAGTCAATTGATAACAGAAATTGCTGCCCTTTTTTGAACACCCACTATGCACTCTGTGGGCTTTGTGTTTTTGGTTTTTGCCTAATCTTCACCACAAACCTGTGAGGTCAGTGGGAGCATTTTCATTTTACAGATGAGGAAATTGAGACTCGGGTTAAGCAACCTGTTCACAATCATACAGCAGAGCCCTGGACACTCCTCATAACCCCAGATCCCATTCTGGAGTCTGTCTAGCCCTAGCTATGACAGCAGTTAGAATGCCCCTCCTCCCACCTGAGTGTTCCTTCAAGATCAGCCGTCACTAGCCATGAAACGGACTGACTCGCCCCATGCCATTGCTAAGGTACTCTCCTATGCTGGCCTGGATTCTGGAGAATAGCAGATTATTTCCTCTAAGGTGCCTGTGGAGGACTGTTCATTGGGTGCCTGGATCTGGCCTATGGCAAAGAATCAGCTGGGCTGGAGCTTGCTAGGATTTGAAAAGCCTCAGGGGTACTGTTACATCCATGTTCCTCCCTGGGAAAACATGGAATATATAAGCATATGGTGTGTACATGTGAATAGGAACGAGAAAGAGTGATGATCAAGAAAGAAGTGTCAGTAAGAATAGGCTGGATCAAGGTCTGGTCTCAGTCTCTCAGCTGTGGGGTGAATGTGAGACTGAGAAGCCTTGGTTCCTCCTTGCCTCTTCTGTGTCCAAGTTTCCACATTCTGAGCACTGGTTTCAGGCTTACTGGAACAAGGCAAACCAAATATTCCAGGACTGGTAGTCCCTGAGAACCTCCAGATGACTTCTTGGAGCCGGCTTTGTGTCTGTGTTGGGGTGGGAAGCAGCCACCTAGGCTAGGAACAGAACACTGTGTTCCTCTGGCTTTGGAATCCCAGGTCAGGCTTGCACATTTAGTGTACACCATAGGGGCTTGCACATGCAGGCTGGTGTCTGCCTCTACCCTGCAAGTCCTAGTGCATGAGTACTTAGCACACAATCAATAACCTGTGCACTGTGGACATGGAGAGACTGAGGCAGCCCTCAGGTGCCTGCCTCGAGCCATGAACCATGCCTGTGCATGGCTGTCTTTCCACACTCATCTGCAGGCGAGAGCTCACAGGCTAGGTGCTCCTGCTCTTGTCTCTCTTTTGCCCTCCAGTACTCCTCCTTGCCTCACCTGACCACTTAGTCAGCAGACCTTTACTGTCTCTCTCTGTTCTCCCTGTACCCCATGGGGTCTGTGTTCAGCTTGTCCTAATCTCACCTTCACTAAGCTAACCACAGTGGCTTTAGCCTTTTTCCAGGTCTCAATCTCTGCCCATGGTACTCTTCTGCTGGGACACTCTTCACCCTCTTCCCTTCCTATGCCTGACATGTTCTTCTTCAGGCTTAAGTCTCTTCTTCTTCTTTTTTTTGAGACTAGTTCTTACTATTTTTGCATGTGGAACCGCAGGCTCACGTTGCCCAGGGTACCACAGACCTAAGCAACCCTCAGACTCAGCTTCCCAGGTAGCTGGGATGACAGGCGCGTACCACCACACCCAGGTATTTTTTTGGAACTAGGTCTTGCTACGTGCCCCCGGCGGGACTAGAACCACGATCCCTGGCCCCGGCCGCGGCTTCCTAGGCTGCTGCTTACAGACATGCGACACCATGCCCTGCCTGTCATCTCTTCTTAATGGCTGTCTCCAACTGCTTTACCTAAGTATGGTAATGCCTATCCACCTTTTACTTACATTCAGCCTTCTGCTTGTTGGCAATTTGTTCATTATCTATTTTCCCCATAAAAATGTAAACTCCCTGAGGGCAGGGCTTTGTTTTATTCATCATTATTCCTTACTACTTAGAACAATGTCCATTATTAGTAAGTAACTGATGAATGGATAGAAATATTAACATTTATTGAATGCTCAACCTTGCTGCTATCTTAACTACTTTACCTAGGTGTTAGTTATTAGATTCAATTGACAGTCTTATGACTTGAGTTATTAGTATTAAGTTCATTTTACAGATGATAAAGCTAAGATATAGAGAAGGCAAGTAAGTATAAGTCACAGTCTAGTGAGTAATAGTCCGAAACTGAAGCCAGAAAATCTGTCTCAAGGTTTGCGTTCCATACTCTGTATCTTAACATAAATTAATGAATTAATGATACAATATCCTTGTCCTCAAATGTCTCATAACCTAGAAAGGGTGAAAAGAATGTTGGAGATCAAAGGATTGTAAGACCCTGGTCGTTGGTTAGATCTGTTTGGAGGAGTTTAGGAAAGTCCTCAGAGTGAAGGAAACTGGGTTTTCAAAGAGGAGTAAGAATTTTCTAATAAAAGTGGAGAAGATACTTTAGGTCTCCCAGTGGATGCTTTCCCTCCTTTTCCACCAGAGACGATGCCTTGGGGGCTCTCCAGTCAGTTCCATGGGTACCCATTCCTTTCACTTTTGCCCTCCCACCCTCTAGGTCCACACACCAAAGTCGTGCGGCGCATCTTCACCAACAGCCGGGAGCGATGGCGGCAGCAGAATGTGAATGGGGCCTTTGCTGAGCTGCGCAAGCTGATCCCCACACACCCACCGGACAAGAAGCTCAGCAAGAATGAGATCCTCCGCCTGGCCATGAAATACATTAACTTCCTGGCCAAGCTGCTCAATGACCAGGAAGAGGAGGGCACCCAGCGAGTCAAGACTGGCAAGGACCCTGTGGTGGGGGCTGGTGGAGGTGGGGGAGGGGGCAGTGCACCTCCAGATGACCTCCTGCAGGACGTGCTGTCCCCCAACTCCAGCTGTGGCAGCTCCCTGGACGGGGCAGCCAGCCCTGACAGCTATACAGAAGAGCCGGCACCCAAGCACACCGCCCGTAGCCTCCATCCCGCCATGCTGCCCGCCTCGGATGGACCTGGCCCTCGGTGATGGGTCTGGGGTCACCAGGACCAGCCAGGGGCATTTCTCCAGGTCTGCAGGCCAGGTGGGAGTGAGGATAGGGCAGCTCTGAAGCAGGGCAATGGACTTATTTAAGCTTTCCTCAATGCCTGAACTTTGAGAAGCCCTTAACTGCCCCGAGGCTGACTTTACCATTTCTTGCCTCAGTAGGAGAACAGTAAAATGAAGCAAAGTGGTAGGTACTTTTTATGAAGACGGCACAGTCTTCCCCCTTCCCCAAATCCCTAAGACTTCCCAAGTAAGAGACTGGGATGCCACTGCTTTTGGCCTGGGAGCCCTGTCTTTGCTGAGACCTGGGGTTGTCAGTGCTCACCTGAGGTGCCCAGTAGCCTCTTCCTTGCCTTCAGCCCCTCCCAAGTTGCCTGGGCTGGCTTTTGTGGCCATTTTGTCCAAATATATAGGTACCCAATAGCTGCCCACTTTTTGAGCCCCTTCTTTACCCAGGCCCACATTGGTCCACCCAGCTTGCCAGCTGCTGTAGAGAGCCACAACTAGCCTCTCGACTAGTTGGATTTGGAGGGTCAGAAAACTCGGCACCTCTTACTTCTCATCCTGGAAATCAAAGCTCTGCTTTTTCCCCATGGGGTCTTGCCTTCCTGATCCTTGTAGCTGTGGGCCCCAAAAGTCTGCAGCTGTGAATGTGTCCTGTTGAGCTTTGTATGAAGGCAGAGAAAGGGATGACAATTAGAGTGAAATTGAGCAGGAGCTCTTTTGGGCATGGGGACTTCACATTCTGGGGTTGGGGGCAGGAGCCTCAGAGCTACCTGCCTGTATTCTCAGCTACATAACACTATCAGGTGGTGAGTAGATGCCTGTGTGCTGAGGGCATATGTGGGTGCTGAGCATAGAGGTGTAAGCACACCTGTATAGGCCCACCTTCCTAGATGCCCAGAGGCATCTCTCTGCCGCCGTGTCTGCTGGTGTTCCTATCTGTATTCTGACCTGAAGCACAAACTCCGTCCTGTGAATTTCTGGCATTCGGAATCTTTGCTCGACTTCAGTTATTGGTGGGATGTTAGATCTTGATACGGCCCAGGATAGAGTCCTGTTCCAGGATCTGGGGGTTCCAGAGACCAGGCCTTGGCTGAGACCCAAACATTGGCACATTTGCGTACCAGTATCTTAAACCCCCCTCAGTTGTATGACTTTCAGTCATTAAGGGTATGAATGGATGGCTGTTTTAATGCAATAGGAGTACTCCCCCCTCAAAAACCTCACAAAAATTGTATATGAAGTTTTTGTAAATCAAATCCTTACCCTTCATCTTTTAAAGAAATGTTACCACAAGTTCTTTTGTAAAGTGAAGAATCCTTTTGTAGAGTGACCACTGCCTCTTTGCTGACTTCCTGTGTCAGTCCAGGTGGTGGAACATGGTGTCCTTAGGCTGGGCCTGTCTGTGACCTGTCAGTACAAGTCCATACCACTGAATATAAGTCATGCCCTCACGTCATCCCAGCTGTCTTCCAGCAGCTTAGTGGGCATGGGAGCAGGCTGGGTGACCCCTGCAGTACGCTCATTTTCGATTCTGTTTCAGTCTCCCAAATCACCTTTTGATGAACATTTCAACCTATTCCTTTCTAATACTTAGAAACACCTGTGGGGAAGATGTAGGGATTGAGCTGACTTGGAGGTGTGAGTGGGAACTCAAGCTTCCAGCTTCCCCTTCTCTCAAACTTGCTGGGTGGCCTGGCCATCTTTCTTCATGTCACTTTCTCTTAGAAACCTTGGCTTGGCTTGTCTCCTAGAGCTGTGATGTGGCCAGTACAAGGTTGAGAAAGTAAGACACATTTGCAACTGCAAAGAACTCGGTTGCCCTCAATGTCTCATCCTGAAATGCAGTCTCCTACCCCAAGTGCAGGAGGTAGGCAGCGGACCAATCTGGGACTGCACAGCATTTGGGTAATACAGGTTCGAGGCGAATTTTGTCTGAGCTACCTGTTACCTACCTAGATTGTCCTCATTTCTCCAGATCGATGTCAGTGCTGTCTCATTCCAAGGCAAGGGACAGAAGTGAGAATGGAGAGCAGATCTGGGAACATGACAGGTATTACAGATGCCTGGGAAGGGGAGGGCAAAGCTTCATGTCCTTGTCAGAACTAGAGAAGATCCTTAATGTTTACATTCCTTTCCAGCATCCCCCTTCCCAAAGGCTTTTCCTTCCTCTATCTTCTTTTCCATGGAGAAATGACGGCATTCCAAGAACAGTGTATGTACAAAAGGGGGAAAAATGTCAAGGTGAAAAAAGGAGGAGAGCAAAGATGAGTACAATGACTGGAGGGGGAGGTCACATCTTTTAAGAACAATTCATACTCTTTTTGTTTGTAGTGGCAAATGACAAGATGGTACAACCCTTATCCTTTTCTGAAAATAAAAGGGCACAGCATCTATAGTCAACAGATAACTATTTCGGCCTTTGGGGCTGGGTCTCGTCGTACTTGTGATTTCAATGGTACATGGCCCCAACCCAAGGCTTGTCCCCTGCCCATGTACATAGCATGGTATTTCTGCGGGCGGGCCCAGCACTTTCCGTCAATGTTGTACTGTATGTGATGAACTGCGTTGGTCTCTGCATTTTTCTGCAGAAGAGGAGTAACCGCTCCAGGTACCTGGACCTTTGTACAGCCCAGAGGCCAACACTGTGGGCGTGTGACTCTAGCAACAAAACCCATATGGTGATGATCTATGTATATATATAGGGATATATTGGGAAGATTTCTAAATAAAAGTTTTACAAAGGGGTCTGGACTCTGTGCTTGCATGTTGTACACCTAAGCATGAGAGCTGGGAAATTAAAAAGAAAGCCTTGACAAGAATATGTCCCTTAAAATGGGGGTGGGGGGAATCTCTAGAATTGAGCAGTCTCCTAAGGGTGGGGTCCTACCCTCTCTCTTCAGGCTCCCCCCCCAATTAGGGTTTCCGTTCTTTTCCCTCTGCCAGGTCTCACAGAGAAGGCCTCTTCAGCACTGTGCAACCGTATTTTTGACTCTGGGCCACCCATAACACTCTATGTCAGGTTTAATGCCCATGATGGGGGCAGAGGGACTTCAGGACAAATGACGTTTTCCTCAGAGAAGGGGCACAATGGAACTGAAGCTTTCATGCCTGGCTCTTGAGAACTGGGGGGTGGTGCTTATCTTGCATGGGGTTCAGGGAAGGCCTGAAGACTTTGGAATAGTACTGAGTGAAGGCTCAGGATTGGAAATGGCATTTGGAGGCAAGCACTTGAGAGGCCTCTGCAAGTGGCCTGTGATGATCAGGGCTCTTGGCATGTCAGGCAAGCTTTTCTAATGCAGTATCCACCCTTCTTCCTTTCTTTATTGAACATTTACTGATATTCAGGGGGAAAAAAAGGACTCCCTGCCCACAGATAGCTCTGGCTCCTTTGGGGTGAGTTTGCTCATCCTGCCAGGCTCTGATCCTAGCTGCCCCTTTCTGGGGGACTTCTGACCATAGCTAGAAGAGTAGAAGCCCAACAGTGCCTGGGGATCAACAATACTTGATGCACAAGGAAATTCCTTAGTTTTTGGAGGGTTTGAAATATGCCTCTCCTTAACCCTGGGCAAGGTGCTCCCTGAGCAGATGAGGGGTAAGATTTAAAGAAGTCTTGGTAGTGGGGGGTGGGCCCTGGCTTGTGCCCCACGTCTGAAAGGCAACATGATACAGGGATGGGAGCTGGAGGAATGTAGAAAAGGAGGGAGAAAGAGACAGACATATAGGGGAAGAAGGGGGCTTCAGGACAGACTTGCATGTAGGAGAAGAACTGGGAGAGTGTGGGACTTAGGAGACTAAAGCAAAGGGTTATTTGGGGTAAAGGAAGTGGTTGCCAGTCACAAGGAAAGGCCTTAAGTGTGGACTGGAATTGATGCAGAGAGATTGGTGGCAAGAATGGTATCGGAACAGAGAGCAGCAGCCAGACTGGTGGACAGAAGAACGGGAAGGGAGGTTACCCTCCTGGGAGGGGCCAGGATAGTGCAAATGCAGAGAAGTCAGGGACCTTTGATTCTGCAGCCACTGAGGCAGAGACTATGAGGCCATTGAGTGCCCAGGTCAGCAACCCTTGGAGATCATTGCGCCCTAGTCTTTATCTCCAGATAGCTTGACTGAGGCCAAGAGAAGAATGGGCTCCTCCCAGGGCTACATGTCCATGAACAGTGAAAGCAGAGGCAGGGAAGGGAGGACTGAGCCTCTAGCACTCAGGTTAAGTCCTGCCTACCATGTACCTGGCTTCTGTGTCTGTGGACTGCTCCCCACCTGCTCTTCACTTTCTCTGTTATATTGTACTTTCCTGTCTGTTCTGGGCTGCCACTTTTTTTTTTTTTTTTTTAAATAGCTGTCCGGTTTAGGGCCCTTGTTTCTGCTCATTGTCTTCTCTCTCCTTTCATCTGGTCACCCTGTACATGGCTTCCAGGAACCAGTCCCAGCTCTGGGGTGAGCTGCCATCTTTTCTTTATGTGGCTGCCCAGCTTCTTCACTCTGTGGGGTCTGATGTTGGCTCACTTATCTGCATGTTGATGGCAAAGTTGGCACAGCCCCTCCCGGACAGAGTCACATCTGCCTTGTCTCTTTGTCTCCCAACACCCTTGTCCAACCAACCTGACTCGGGTCCCCTTGGCATTGCTGAATGGTGATCCTTCCTGTGCGAGTCTCCTCTCTTGGATTTGAGGCCAACAGGGATAGCGAGGCAGGGTGGATCCTCCTAAGGTGCCAGATCTGATTCCCACCCCTCACCAAGAAAAAAAGAATTTTGAAAAGAAAAGAAAAATGGTTCTGGGCTGGTCGGGGGCAGATGGGCAACTCCGCCCCGTGTGCTGGCAGAGGATCTGGGGCTATTGTTGGGGAGGGGCAGGGAGGTGAGTATGGCTCATGCCCCAGTGGCCTGATTATCATATTGGACCTGGGTGGAGAGAGGGGGTGATGACTATCAGGAACTGTTTATCTGGTTTGCTCAGAGTAGCTTTGCCTCTTCGTGTTCCCAGCTACCCCCTTCCCTACTTGCAAAGAAACCAACTGTTCCCCAGAAGACAGAATTCTCTCTGGTCTTACAGCTGGCGTGAGCCCTGCAAGTCCCTCTGACTAGTTCCCAGCAGCAGGTTACGAGCTGGGCAGTAGAGACTTGGCTATCATGAGTCAGAGTAAGGAAAGGAGCAAGGCCAGACACCCAGGCATCCTCTCCATTGTCCAGAAGAGGAAATGAGACCATGCTAGGGGAAGGACCTTCACCAAGGTTACCCAGGATTTGAATTTAGGTCTTTGTCCAGAACGAGTGTGCATTAGCTCTGGGACTAGAAGAAGGCTCAGGGGTGGCTGGTATACTGAGAGTAGATAAGCCTGCATGAACTAAGGGGGAGAGAGCAGTTCCAGCCATGTGCACATGACTGTGAACATCCAGTGTGGGCCCAGAGCGCTTGTCCACTACAACAGGCTTGTGGGTAGTGAGGATAGTTGATGTAGCATCAGCACATGCCTGATGAGGGGATGAGAACAGAGCATGGGTGGCATTGGATAGAAAATGCAACTGGGCCACAAAAAGAGACTGACTTTTGGGATCATACTTACCTGGGTTTAAGACCTAGAACTGGCAAATTACTCTATCAGCTGCGGGCTTTGAGTAAACCACTTAATTTCGCTGAGCTTCAGTTTCCTCATCTGTTAAATAAAGATATCTATCTTATTGGGTTGCTCTGGGATTTCAAAATAATGTTGCTTGTGTTTTCTAGAAAATCACTATAATTAGACATTTCAAGCACTCAATAGCTGCATGGGAATGGGTTGGGACAGGGCTGTACAACTGCAAACAGTATAAAAGACAAAAAGTGTAGAGGGAGAAGTAGGAACTTTCAACTGGCAGTGGGATTCTTCCAGACCTGATACATGCTGGTCAAAGCTAGGGGGCCAGTAAGAGATCACTATCTGCAGGGGGCTCACATGCTGGGTGGAAGTTGGGGTGGCAGGGAGCAGTTACAGAGCATTGCAACCTGTAACATGGGAGAGTTGGTTCTGGCAGTGAAGGCCTAGAGTTGATGATTGCTGAATTGAAGGAGCCTTGGAAGGAGACTGGAGAAGTCTTCCTGAATGAGGTGCCTTTCTTTTAGCTACCTATTAGGCTTGGCCTGTCCTGAGCCCCAGCATTTTCTTTCACTGGCAGAAGCTGCTGCTCCAGGCATGCTGGCCTTCCTTCCTAGGTTCCCAGACCACGTGGGCCAGGGGGTGCTGGGCTGCTAGAGCTACCAGATACTCACTATGACATTCCTTCTCGCTTCTACTTTCTCTCCCCACCAGCTTGGACCAGCCCTGCCTCCCTCCCTGGCTCCTGGCTTTCTCAGTCCACACAATAACAGGATGTGATCCGTTCAAGAGAGGAAGTGGGGAGGCAGGCAGTGCTGATACACATTTCTCTTTACTCTCCAGGTCTCCCTCCCCATTGGACCAGTCCCTAAGCTGCCTCCTCCCCAAGGGCCTGCAAGAGCCCCTCTCTGGGTTCAGGAGGGATATTTGGGGTCTTAAGGCTTCCCTGAAGTCTCAGCCCATGGAAAGAGACACAGCGGTCATTGCAGGGCCTGCCTCCTGCCTTTGGCATTGCTGACATGAAGACAGTTTGTCTGAGAAACTGAGAATCAATATCTTGTCCAACAAACTTGGGACTCCAGGATTTTTTCTGGAACTGCTAGAGCCTGGGAGTGAGCTGCTTGGTCCCTTAGCCCCCGTACTGGGAGGACTCTAGCCATCCATTCTTTCCCTAGGCCCTGTGAAGTGCAATGATAATACGCAATGCAGTGCTAATATCAACCCAAAGGGCCTTGACCAGGTCTGACTACACTCCCCCTTTCACAGAGTGCCACAAAGGGTGCATAAATAGGGAAACTGAGGCCCAAGACACAAAGGGTCTAAATTCAGGATGAGCTAGGAGCTAAAATGGAGCCAGGAGCCAGATCCCTTGGCTCTTTCTCTCATACCTCAAGGCCAGAACTGTCCAGCAGAACTTTCTGTGTTGATGGACATGTTCCAAATCTGGCCAGTTGCATGTGGAAGCCACGAGTCACATGTAGCTATTGAGCATTATTTGGAAATGCAGCTACTACAATTGAGTAACTGAGTTTGAAATTTTGCTTAATTTGAAATAAATTAAAATGCCAAGCACCCCCCCCACACACACACACACAACCCAGGAAGAGTGACTTCATGAGGCTCTGTTCTGTTGCAAGGATCCTCTGTGAAAAGCAGATTTGGACAGAACAAGGTGAAGGGATTGGAAAGCCTGCGGTGAGACTGTGTATGGCTGTATATCACAGGTCAGGCTGCCTGTTTATATGGAAGGGCTGTGCTCTAACAGCTCTTTCTGACCTGAAAAAGAGATGCCCTGCAAGGATTCTGATTCAGGCTGTTCCCTTCCCCCATAGCATTTGAACCCTTAAATAACTGACAGGACTGTGGCAGAGAGCATGAGAAAGCACGCCCATTGCTGGGTTTTAGGAGGGATGTCTCCAGGAAATCAGAGGATGGCTCCCTCCATATATTAAGGGGAGGGAGATCTGGTTACACATTATTTTGTGTATTCCCTGGTTTGGGGGAGACACAATGGGTCTCATGTGCAGATGGTGATCTGAAGATAATATCCTTCCTCCTGTGAGCCCCTATCTCTTTCTTATCCCATAACTAAGCCCCCACAAGACCCCTGCCTTTCTGAGACCCACTGGGGGCTACGGGACAAGGGTAGAAAACCTGTTCCCACCCTATGCCTGGTGACAGACAGCTCAGCCAGCTGAGACCAGGACCCTGGGTCCTCAGCCCTTCTCAGCACTCTCTCCGCAGCCTGGGACATGTAGTGCTCCTGAGTCCCAGGCTCAACGGGACTCCTGGGGAGGCTGAGCCTTCTGCCCTCTGGCCGTTCCCACACAGACTAGCCCTGGTTCCTTCTCTCAGTGTCCAACCCCTCTCCCCAGCAACCCCCTGGGAACTGAGTGTTCAATGGGCTATCAGGCTTCCTCATCACTCTCACGCCCCTCTCCGTTCCCCCTGAATAGGTGGGATACAGACAGACACCAGCACTCTCAGCCCCAAGTCCCCAGGCAATCTCTCCCAGAACCGTCTGGGACCTCTTAGCTGTTCATGCTCTCTTAGCTGTTTTGCTCTCGGTAGTAGAAGCCCAGGACTTGAAGTCCTGCAACCTCGAGGATTTTATTGTTAGACAGCAGCAGCCTAAAGCAGGGGCTAACCGGCTCCCAGCCTTTTTGAGGCTGAGAATAGGCTCTGGGCCTCATCTCATGTGACAGTTGAGGTCTCTAAATCCTCAGGATCTCTCACCCTGGCAGTCTTCATGCAGAGATTGTACCCTCTCCACCTCCCTTTGGCCTTTTGGCAGTTGCAGCAAATTCTGTGGGGCAATACAAAGACAGGGGGCGGGAATGGGGGAGTGCGGAGGCAGAGGCAGAAGGGACTTAAGGGTGAGCAGGAGGACAGGGTTATGATTGCTTCTCTGGTTATTTTTTGGGGGGGGCAGGGCAGGCCACTGGCCCTTTTTGGGTCCACATCTGCTCAATTGAGGCTTGGCCAAGGCTGGGCTGGCTGGCCTAAGTTGCCCCAGAGTTTCAGTGGCGGTTGCCTTTTGAGTTCCAGCAGGGCCCTGCTCCTGCAAGTTGTCTGTGTGATGCTAATGAGGGCACTAGCAGGCAAAGGGGTGGGGTAGGGAGCAAAGTGCCCCTTTGTTCTGCACTTGTCCTAGCTGGGGTCCTCCAAAGGAGACCCAAGTGGCTCTGACTAGTCGCCATCACTCGGATGACCCCAGGCATTCTGGGGGATGGATGCTGATTATGGAAGTAGAGAGGGGAGCAAGGGTGAATCTGTGTTTTTTAAAATTAACTAGTGAAGATCAGAGTGAAAAATGCAGTCCCATTCTCTTTCTTCCAATCTTACTATGGGCCTGTTGAGACACCCCAAGTTTCCACCTCCACCTGTCCATCCGTCTTCTCTTACTTTCCCACCTTTAGACCTCTGCATTTGTGCTGTGGCCTCCCGGTGGTAGTGTCCCACCACCAGGAACAGTTCTAAGTGCTAAATTCATCTCAGATGCTACTTCTGCTCACTTCCCCGCAGACTGGGTCCTCCCCTGTACCTGAACTCACAGAGCCTCTTAAAGCAGGTCTGGTGGTGTAGATCGTCTGCCTGTGTGTGCATCCTGGCCTCCCCATCTGTGAGCTGATGGTGTGATGGGCTGCAGGTTGTGCCTAATGTGTGTGGAGGGTGCACGAAAGGATATTACTAAATTTTTTCTGAATTATGTCATCAGAGCCTCAGTTGAGTGGGCCCAGCTGGATCATTACTGCCATTTTGATAGGACACTGACAAATCCATATGAATATAGAACAATATAATAAATGGCACCAATTCTACCACCTTCCACAGTCGACCATGAGGGCAATCTTGTCTCAACTCTAGTTCCATCGTTTCTTTCTGTCTTCAAAATAAATTGAAATGTACTCAAAATGGCATTGAATAAATACCAAATACATCATTCATCTATAAATCCAGTTAAAATCCTTGTTAGTTGATTTAATTTTAAAATGCCTACTGAATATTCACTTCATCAGATTGTGTGCTATATTCATCTTTCAAAACTCAACCCAAATGTCCACCTCTTCCTAGTAGTCCTACTCTTTCCTTCCTTCTGAGAGAGGTTAAACAGTTCTTTTCTTGGCACTTGGCTTATATATCACCTTCACAGTCCTTGTTTTTCAGTCACTTTTTTTTTAAATGTGAAAAATGAAATACTTTAGAGCTTTAGGTTCTGATATATGTGGATCAAGCTAGTTTTTGAGCTTAATTTCCCTGTAACTTAGTTTTCTCATCAGTAAAGTAGGGACAAGACTGGTCTCATACCTTTATGAGGATTTAATAAGCAATGGCCCCCAAATACCTTGTGTGGCACAAAATGGGTGCTCTTTGCAAAAGGGTGACATTACTGAGCTTACCTGTCTTTCTCAGCCTGGATTGAGCAGGAGGGCAGGATTCAGAGACTTCCAACTTGTGCCCTGGCACCTGGGGTGGGGGTGGTAAGCTTTGGATCAGTACAGTGGGGCAATGTCCAATTTGCCAGAAAATAAGCAGACCGCATTTTTCCAGGGACAGTTTTTTGACCAAAACACTATCAGTTAACTTTTGGGCTGTTTAAGGGCACTAATAAAAAAGTGGAAAAGTGATCTGATTTTGTCTTTTAATATATACATTTTGTTTATTTTTAAGCTATAAGTTTCACCCTATGAAACCACATTCATTTTGTTTATTTTTAAGTAAACATCACAGAAACTCTGGAAAGGGGTAAAGTGCATTACAAATTCAGGTCAAACCACTGATGAATGTTTTGTTATACTTCCTCCAATAAAAAAAATCGATTTCTTTTTCCACCTGTAAAATTATAATTGCATTTTGTTTGACTCGCATGCGGCCCTGGTCTTTTAAAGTCATTTTCATTTTGGAGGTCAAAGTCTGACCTTTTGAAGGAAAGCTGCAAGCAGTCAGATGGTTTGGGTGTGACTTCGTCTAATCTGAGCAGGGGCTGGCCTGGCCAGCATGGGGCTGACCAGCTGGTCCTACTGTTCTAAAAAAGGACTGACTTGGGGCAGGGCAGAAGGGCTCCCATACTTAATGATATGGTGTTTGAGACCTGGGCACCGCTAACATTTGCCCAGAATGTTACCAGGCAGCCAACCTGGTACAGTATCACTGGGAAACAGGTGCTGAGGAGTGGAGAGACTTGCTCAGGTCACACAGCTAGAGGTGGGTGAACATTGTGACCCCCTAGGCCTACCCCTCCTGAAATAAATAAATGTTTGTTTCATTTGATAAGACGAATATTATTAGTAACCAGGGAAGGAATCCATTTTAGTTACGATGAATAAAATCAGTTAAGACTGTGAAGTGAAATAAAATCAGTTAAGACTGTGAAGTGTACCTGATGCTTGCAGTTTTATCACAAGTATGTGGAAATCTACTTCCCATCCATTTAAATGGGCTTTTCTCAAGGCTGAGTCCTAGCCCAGCTTCTCATCCTTGCCTGCCCCAGGCTAAATCATCCTGGCTAAGGCCTCAGTTACCATTCACATACTACTACCTTCTAAACCTCTATTTCCAGCTCTGGTCTCCCCAGGAAAGCCAGATGACTCTCTGAGCTGCCTGGAGAGTCAGTCCATCTGCACTTGAACCCACCACTTGGCTCTGTGCCCTGGCTGAGGTACTAACATGTGAGTGCCCCCATGCCAGGCTGCATAGCTGTAAAGCTTAGAACAGTTCTAAGTGGGGGCACAGAACAGAATCTGTGGGAAGTTTTGTTAAGTTTTACCTGCTCACTCCTCAACCCCAATCTGCTGCCCCACAAGTATTCTCTGCTTGAACAGCACCAACAGTCAAGTATGGCCAGGACAAGAAATTCAGAACCTGCCCGAAGCTAATCTGAGTCTCTTGCTCCCTGACACTGTAGTCTACCAGTAGTGCCGCTTCAAGTGCTCTTCCATGCTCCCATTTTCTCCGTGCCCTGTTCTAATCCAGTTGTCTGGGTGTATCGCATATTCCAAATCATGCCAACGTCACCCTCAGCACACAGCTAGATTCAGCCACACTTTCCCTGTTCTGGGCTGCTCCCTGGCAACTCACACTGTCCTCTCATGCCTGGAGTATACTCAGTAGCCTCCTCATCCCTCCCTGCTTCTGCTCTGTTTGCTCTTGGTGGTCCCTCTTGTGCCCAAAGTCCTCCAATAGTTTCTTGTCTCAGTCGAATTAAAAGCCAAAGTCATTACTGTCACCCACAAGTCCTCAAATGAGTGGACCTCACACAGCCTTTCAAATTCCTCTCCTGCTCTCTCTGGTTTCACCTTTCTGCGCCACATCAGCACTTGCTCTCTGCACCTTCCTCAGGGTCTTTGCTGCCACTTGTTCTTTTTGCCTATAATCCTTTCTTCTCTAGCAGCTATAAATCTCACTCCCTCGATTTTAAGTGGGATTTTAATCTCACCTTCCCATGTGAAACATCACCTGCCCCCTGATGTTTCACAGCATCAGCAACCCCATCCTCCTTCCTCCTGAGCCTGTTTTGTATTTCCTGTATATCATCTATTTTATGTATATATTTGCTTGTTTCCAGCAGATCTTTCTGGAGTGGAAGTTCTGTGAGGACAAGACTTGTTTTGAATTTCTGACTTCATTCTCCCACAGAAAGCTTACCATAAATACATGCTGAACAAATGAATTAATTTAAGATAACACCACTTTATTTTTGAGTAAACCCTGATTTGTGTACTTAGTACCGTACATCTCTTTTGAAACAGTAAACTATGGTTCGATATTTTAGAATGTAAATTCCCCATCTATCCTACTAACCTGCTGTGTGACCTTCCATTAGTGATTGTCTCTTTCTGGGCCAAACTTTTCCCAGATAAAAAATGGCGAACAAGGGCTCACTATTTAGGAGACACTGTGATTCCGGACGAGCACTCCCAGTGGTTGCACTCTCACCTGCAGTCCTGGGCTGTGCTAGCACACTGGGCAAAGATTTGGCCTTGGGACCCTCAGTTGGCTACTAGATCTTGGCATAGGGCCAGCCCTTGAATTTCTTTACTGAGTGGAAGGAGTGAGTGGAGGAAGAGGTGATTATTTACTCCCACTGGGGAGTCCTGGCTATAAATCTCATCGCTTTTATGGGGTTGCCTAGGACCCAGGTGGTGTAGCCAGTACACACCTGGGCTTGTTTGGTTCCAGGATGATGCCGTCTACTCCTATAGTAAGCAGTGTTGACCCTTTTCCCCTTTGGGGGTGATCATCATCCCTAGCTCGGAGCCCCAGAAAACCTCTGTCTAGAGAACTGCCAATATTTCTTGGGATCTGACTTTGAGATCTGCTGGTTAGGCTTGGAGCAGACCCCTCCAGGACCTCAGTGAGTCAAGACTTCCTAACCTTTTATGTACCATGGAACCCTGGCACTGTCTGCTGACAGCTATGAAACCCATCCCCAAGGAATGTTTTAAGATGAATAAAATAAAGTGATTAGCAGTACACAGGCAACCTATTCCACTGA
Organism: Uropsilus gracilis; assembly: GCA_004024945.1. Lineage (NCBI taxonomy): Eukaryota > Metazoa > Chordata > Mammalia > Eulipotyphla > Talpidae > Uropsilus > Uropsilus gracilis. The sequence continues at coordinate 67,268 of PVHY01003692.1, read as the reverse complement.
AATATAGTTATCAGCATAGTAAAAATATGTTTGTACAACAGCAATTGATGTATATCTTTATCATGTGTTAAATAATAAAATCGAATAGGAGAAGGGTGAATGACTATTTTATGTTTATAGTGATGAGTATAAATGACAAACCCAGACATCTGCTCCAACTGTTTGGTGATGTGCAAATATCACGAAAGACTATTGAAATCGGGTGCAAAAAGCTCCAAACAAGTCACTTTTAAATACGGCTTCTGCCACCCAGTTTCCCTCAGGTTCGTACCACTGCACGTAGCAGCTGCAAGTCATTTAACAGGGTTTTATTTACAAGGAATTCAACAGGGAAAACAAAAAGTCCTTAAAGCCACAAGTGGTCAGTTATCTCGCCTCAGTCACCATTTTTAGTCCCAAATGTTCCAATGCATGTCCATGATGGTGACCCTTTGCCCCTCCAAACCTGAGGTAGCCACTCTGTAAAGTTCAGTCTTTCTCTAGCATCTTCTCTTTGCTTCTTCTCTCTCCTGTGTTCGAGCTGCTCCATTTCTCCAAGGCTCTTCAAACTTTTTCAACAATTGCTGATGTAAAAATCAGCTTTCCACATCCCTGGCCATCTCCAGGTACCAGCTCACTATGCCACTAGCTGCGGTGCCACACTCTCCACACTGGCTACTCTTCTGCCAGTCACCGTGGTTCCTTGCCACCACCAGCTCACTCTTCCTGGAGGTTTTGCCCAGCCTGCTCACTCAGGCTACTCTTTACCCACCTGCCATTCTCATGTCTCTTCTCTTCTCAAAAATCTGTCTCAAGCCGCTGCTCCTTTCCTTTTTATCTCTGTCTTTTTTCCCCCTAAAAGTCAAAGACTCCAATTTCCCTCTACACACCCTCTAGGTGATACATTGTCTCTTCCCCACCTGGGATTTGCAACAAAGTCAAAGTACCCTTATCCTGTTTAGGCCTCTGTGTTTTCCAGACACAGTTAATGGCACCAATGCCTAAATTTTAATACTGCCCAGCTTCACTCTGTTTTGTTTCCTGCATTTCTAGAAGAAGAAATTAGTACATTCTAATGAGAGGTTAGTGAAATGGCAAGTTCATGGTCCACAGGGTTCTGACAGGGGCTCTTGAGAAGGAATACTAAGTGAAAGGGAGCGAGTGAATGGAAAGCTGAATTTGAGAGGTGGGAGACTCACCACAGTCCCAACCAGACCACTTGCTCATAACTTGAATAAAAGGTGTGACTCTGAGTCCGTGACCCCAATAAGGGCAGTGCATTTGTCCCCAACATGGCGGTGTATTTGTTCATAAAATTTAGGCATTGCCATTAGTTGTGTCTGAAAAACACGGAGGTCTAAGCAGGATAAGGGTACTTTTACTGTGTTGCAAATCTCTAGTGGGGAAAAGAAAATGTATCACCAGGCCGGGCACGGTGGCTCGTGCTTGTAAGCTTCAGCCTATGAAGCCGCCGGGGCTAGGGATCGCGGTTCGAGTCCCGCCTGGGGCCCGTAGCGAGACCTAGTTCCAAAAAAAAAAAAAAGCTGGGCATGGTGGTGCACGCCTGTAATCCCAGCTACCTGGGAAGCTGAGGCTGGGGATTGCTTGAGTCTGTGGTACCCTGGGCAACGAGAGCCTGCGGTTCCATGGGCAAAAATAGCGAGACCTAAAAAAAAAGTATCACCAAGAGGGTGTGTAGAGGGACATTCAAACCTTTGACTTTTAGGAGAAAAAAAAAGAGATAAAAAGGAAAGGAGCAGAGACTGGAGGGGAGAGACTTTTGAGGAGAGGAGAGACATGAAAATGGCAGGTCGGTAAAGAGTAGCCCAAGTGACCAGGCTGGGCAGAATGTACTGAGACTTACTTTCAGAAAGTATTTGTTGGGGTGACTGCCCCCCCCCAACAAATTCTTCTGGGGAGAAAGATACTGAATAAGATGCTGAATAAGTAAACACACACATTACTATGTAATTGCAACTGAGACAGTGGCTGTGAAGAGACAGTGGGAGACTTCCAGAAGAGGGTACTCCAGAGAGGAAGTGAAGGGAGGTCAAAGGGATGTACCCCTTGGAAATAGTGACATTTAAGGCAAGACTGGGAGGGTGGGTTAGAGTTTTCCAGGAGAAGAGGAGGGGAAGTGCCAAGAGGTCAGAGGGCAGGGAAAATGTGGAGGAGACTGAGAAAGGAAAGAGCTTGGCTCCTGTTAGCAAGTGGCAGAAGGCAGGGACCAGATGAGCTTGGAGTTGATTGGCATGCTTATAGGTCTTCAAACCCATCCTAGGACTCAGCATGTCATTTATAGAGCTCTTGCCCCTCCTGAAAAAGTTTAAATGGGAGCTTTCTAAATGAAAAGAATAAATTCTTCAGGAATTTTCAGACTTGCAGCAAATAAGTCAATGAGATGGAATATTAGAAGAATCAGTAAAAACAGTGTTTATGTCCTGTAAAGACCCTTCTTGAATGTGTCTCCCTGCTTTTCCACAGACTAGATGCCTTCCTTGAGCTGTCTTTCTGCTCAACTCAACAATCCTGCTCAATTTTTCCTAGTGTAACCTCTTCCAGGATGCCTCTCCCCCCTTAACAATTACGTGTACACTTTCCCCAGCATCAATGTAATCATGTCTATTTACAGTTTCAGTGTTTCCCATTCTCCCTTCAAGCCACCCCTGGAAGGGAGTAAAAATGGGGGACTGGAGGGAGCAGAATCTTTGGCTGCAAATTGGTCTCCTTGCCCATCTCAATCAGTCTGGAATTGACGCTGCCACCTGCTGGTAAAAACTGGAATGGCAGGCAGGATAGAGGATGAGAAACGGAGCTTTGGCTTTTTGAAGCTTATCACATGAGCTCTAACTAGATGGAGAGCCTGTTTTAGGATCCCTGATGATTTGGGGTGCCAGGACTTGGCTGGGTACAGGTAGGAGGAACTGAGTGTTAATGGAACAGTTGCTCAGGGATGAGGACACAGGGTTCAGTCCTGTGGGGTAGCTGAGGCCTGTGTAGCAGTCTTGGGCCCAAGCCAGACCAGCAGGGGGCCCAACTTGTTACCATGGGAACCCAGAGCTTTGTTCATACAGCTGAGAAGATGACCCCCCTCAGCTGTTTGCAGACACCCAGGGAGCAGAGAGCAGCCTCCAAGCCAAGTGTCCACCCACACCCCCTTTTCCGGAACAACTTGTTTTGCTCTAAAGCTTGGGACTTTGACCTGGGAGGTGTGTTTTCCTCCTGTTGGTCACCTGATGTCCTTCCTGCTCACCACCCCTCTGTAACCACCCCCAGAGTATGGCCCAGGGGAGTCTTTGTTCTTCTCCAGGTTCTTTAGGTAGGGAGGGAGAGCTTTGAGAGAGGGAGGCAGAACCTGTGACTTGGAGACAGTTGAGAGAGGCTGGCCAGCTCTTGGGAGGCACTGGCTGGAAAGAAGGGTTATAGCAGTGGCTTCCGTGCCTATCCTTTCTTGGATCTCTCCTTCCTAGGTTCCTGGAACAATCAGTTCTTCTGGGGTTTCTTCCCCCAGTTTCATCTGGACTTTTCTTCTTTTGAAAGGTCTTTCCCTGTTGATACCATGTCCTTCTCCTTCCAGCTTCCCTCCTTTCCCCTCCTCTCTTCTGGCCACCCCCACCCCCACCCCACACCCTGAGGAGATCATATGCTCACATGCCTCGTTTACCAAGTCCATGCCGAAGATGGCTCCCAGATCTAGGCTCTCCACTCCAGACCCTGCCCTCATCCTGCTGATGTTTCCATCTGGAGGTCCCCAGTTACCCCAGACATGACATACACAGCTAAGCCTGCCATCCATCATCATCACCTCGCAGGTTTTGAGGCACTGCTCTAGAGTCTTCTGAGGCACTACCTACTAACCTAGCAACCGTAGGCAGAAGCACTGGAGTCAGCACCTCTCTGTCCCTCAACCCCTGGCAGCTGTTCACTGTGTTCCAGCCACCCAGTCTTGTTTCTGCTACTTCCTAAGCAGGGTTCGAGGCCATTCCCACGGCCACTCCCTTCTAACAGGCCTTCGCCTAGGTTGTGCACCTAGTAGGCTGCCTCCCTGTTTCTGTCTCCAGTCTTTAGAATTTTTTTACATAACTTTCTATTCAGGTAACATTAGTTCGTAACATTATGTATGTGTCAGAGGTAGCACATTATAATTCAAATCTGCAAATGCAACATTGCCATTCCTGCCAAAAGCCCAGTTTCCATCCATTGCCACACAATTGACCTTCTTCACTTATTTCACTTGTGTCTCCTTCCCCTCCTGTGACCTCCTGTCTCTGCTTTGTACCTGCAAGCTTGTTTTTTTGTTCTGTTTTGTTTGTCTGTGTGCATTTTTGGTCTTTAACTCACATATGAGTAAAATCGTGGAATTTTTCTTTCTTTCTCTCATATTTCATTTAGCATCCTACCCCCTCATCCCACCTATGCTGTTGCAAATGGCAACTTTTCATTTTATTAAAAATATGTATCTGCTGCTAAGTGTAGGTATCACATCTTCATTTACCCGTCTGTTGATGAACTCTTAGGTTGTTTTCATATCTTGGTAATTGTAAATGCTGCAATGAACTGGGGGTGAATACATATTTTTGAATTAGTTTTTTTTTTTTTTGTATTCTTGGGATAAATAGGCAGAGCAGACTAACACATCTTATGGTGTTTCTTTTCTTAAATTTTTGAGAACTGTCCATGTTGTGCCAGTGTACATATCCTTTTCTACACTTGTTTCTAGTTTTTTGATAATAGATATTACCACAGGTGGGCAGTGGTACCTCATTTTGGTTTCAGTTTATACTTCCCTTATAATAAGAGATGATGAGTCTATTGTGATGTGAGTCTATTGGCCATCTGTATGTCTTCTTTGGAGATGTGTCTATTCAATTTCTCTGCCCCTATTTTTAACTAGGTTGCTTTTGCTGCAGTCAGTTGAGTTTTAGAGTCATTAAAATGTATTTTAACTATGAACATCTTGTTGGACCTATGATTTGCAAATGACTTCTTCCATTCAGTAGATTGCCATTTTTGTGTTGATGATGATTTCTTTCCTATGCAGAAGCTTTTTAGTTTGATGTAGTTCCATTGTTTATTTTTTGCTTTTTTCTCTAGTCTTTGAATCCCCTTTCATTCTCTGCTCTGTGCCCAGAGGGATTTTCTCAAAATGCAAATCTGACCATGTGATTCCTTGCTTAAAGCCCTCCAACAGGCTATAAGTGGAAGTTTGTTAAACCCAACCCCATTCCGTACATTCCAATCAGTGATTCCCTGGCTGTTCATTAACACCCAAAGTGCCTACTCTAGCCAAACATTGTGCCAGAAGATTCTGAGGACACTAAGTTGGTGCAGGGTAGGAGGACAGGTGGAGAGGTAGCTCTCAACTTCACTGCAAGTTCCCCTGGAAGATGTTCCTGGAGACATCCCAACTTTGGATGGAAATGGCCCACAGACGTTGGCACACAAGGAGCAGGGGCAAGGTGCACTGTCTAGACTGTCCTGCAATGCATAGGGCTGCTTGGGAGGTCCTGTGGGCAAGGAGGGTGCCAGGAAGGTTTCTGCTCAGGCTCAGGCTTAGGCTCAGGAATCTGGGAACCCTTCGTCTCTGGTACTTTGCCCTGGTCCACTCCCACTTTCCTTGGTATCTATGGATGCAGATTAGACATCTCCAGCCTCCCATAGTACTGGGGATGGGTGGGACATGGACAGACAATATCACTTTGGGCCTCCACCCCAAGAGGTATTTTCAAGTGGAGGGTCCAGTGGACTCCATGTGATCCTGGGGGTGGAAGGCATCAAGGTTACACTTTGCTTTTGGGGGTTATCCTTCCTTTTTTCTCTACAGCCCACTCAGTTCATCCATTTTTCTCCCTGTGATGGGTGGTGATGGATCAGAAGTTGTGTGTACAGGCCTCTGATTAAGCCTGAAAACTAGGATCCTCCAGGTCTCCAGGGACTACATCTGAGGCAAAGATGGAGAACTGACCTGGACTCAGATCAGCAGGTCTGGGTAGGCGGGGGACTGGGATCCACAGGCCTCTGTTGTGAGCTCCACTTAGGAGGTGGATTTAGAGAGTTACTGAACTGTGCCATGGGTAGGACAGAAACCAGAGCTGTGTCTCAGGTCTCTGGCCTTGGGTCTGGTTTGCCTGAGTAGGGACAGGTGAAGGGAGAACAGGAAACAGGGAAAGCTTGGGGTGAATGGGGAGCTTAAACCTTTACCCAGCATCTGGGGTTTTCCCAAGGCCAGCAAATTTCCTAACTCCATTGTCTGCCTTCCAAGAGGCCCCTCCCACCAGACTCATTCAAGGCGGGGGAGCGATATTGTGTCACTCATTTCCCTAGGACCCAGCCCTAACTGCCAGGAACGGGGAGCTGATGCAGAAACCCTGGGGAGGCCTGGGGTTTGGAGGTGCAGCCCAGCCCTCACCACATCTCCCTGTTCTCATACCACTTCCTTAGCCTGCTTGTGAAAGATGACCTGTGGGCTGGGCACCAGCCAGAGGAGGCCAGGCCTGGCAGCTCATTACCATGGGAGGGAGGGCAGTTTCTCTCCACCTTCCCTCCTCCTTCCTCCCTCGCCTCCTTGTCTCCTTCCTTACTTGTTCCTCTCCTCCAGGACTGGACTAAGCTGGGCTGATTTCAGGCACACACTGACAGACCCCACCAGCAGCTCCAGAAGCCAGATTCAGCCACCAAAGAGAAGGCCCAGGAACACCCTGCTGCCATGCCAGCTCTTCGTCTGATCATCCTGAGCCTGCTCCTGGCAGTGTCACCTGCCAGCTGTCAACAAGGTAGCACAAGCAGGACCAGTCCTGGTGGTGGTGGTGAGGAGAGGGCTGGACGGGGCTGGCAGCTGGGAACGAGGGGTGGTCTTCCGGCTTCTCTTACCATCCTTGATACTGCAGTTTGGAGTGGGGAGCAGGGACAGGGCTGGCAGGAGAAGCCTCCAAAGGCAATACCTCAGGGCCAGGTTGCTGTCTGTGAGAAGTGTGGGCAGCAGGGGAAATGTTGAGTCTAGACTTTGGGGGAGGAGTTGGTAGCCAGGGCCTCAGAGCAGGACCTAGAGATGGCTGAGCCTGAGGAAGTGAGCCAGGGCTAAGGAGGTAGGCATAGACCCTGACGACCCTTGGCAACAGGCTTGTCCTAGGAGAGCACCCGTGCTGTCAGAGGTTCGGCTATGGTTTTGTTGTCAGCTTCCAAGGCTTGGATGGGGTCCAGTGCCCCAGTGTATCCACCCCTGCAGGTGCCTGAGCTTTTTGTCTAGCACTGCTTCTATCTTGCCGTGACCTTGAGCAAATCACTGCTCCTCAGTGAGACTCAGTTTTCTATCCCATAAAACGAGGACCATAAACCTGCTTTGTACACCTCCCATGGCTGCTGTCAGGTCCGGGTCTAGAAGGGTTTTGCATAGCTAAGCACCACACCCCAGGATCTGGTGCCTGTCCTGTACTGTGAGGTCACTCTGCAGCCAGTCCGGAGATTTTCAGGTGGATTTAGGTTCAGAGGTGCTGGCAGATGTGCTTCCAGACATACCTTCCACTGCTGGTGCTCTGAGTGCTCCTGCATGCCTGCTTTGACTGTCTCCCAGGGCTTGGAAACCCTCTTGGGAAGATCAAAGGGTTGAACAACTTGCATGGGTCATACAGCAAAGCAAGAGGGGCCAGGCTACAGGTCACTTTCCTGCCCTAGGCTCTGCCCCTGGTGCTAGAGCCTCAGCCTAGAGCCACAAAGGAGTGGGGGAATATAGTGTGTCTGCAAGAAGCAGACTGGGCTCGAACCTTAACTTTCAATCCTTGAGCGCCTCCTGCTCCGAGGAAACAATGAGTCTAAGCTATTGTTTTGGAGAAAAAAAACATTGTTCTTGGAGCCACAAAATCACAAACACTGCTCTTTGTGGCATGCGTGGCACTTGGGAGAATCACACTGTGTTACACTTCTGATAACAGGGAGATAAGCCTGTGAGTTCCTAGAATCCTCCCTCCTCCCCAAGAGCTGCCAGGCTCAGACAGTCCAAGGAAGAGACAGTGCCTTCCCTGCAGCAGGAGAGCTTCAGGCCAGATACAGGAAGGACTTTTGAGTGGGAGTGAGGCAGGTCTTGAGTGCCCAACCTGTTTCTCCTCCAATTACAGAATAGCATTAGGAATGCAGGCGTTTGAATAGCATCAGGGGCTTACAACCTCCATCTCCCTGGCCCCTACCTGCTGTGTCTCAGTTCTCTTCAGGGCTGAGTTCCCCCAGGCTCATGGCTCACAGAGATGTGGGGTGGGGCTGCCAGTGAATACTGACAGACTTCTGGGACATCTGCAGAGCTAGTGGTCTTGTAGAGGGTCAGAGGCTGAGAAGAAACAAGTAGAGGCCTAGTTCCCTAGGCACCCAGATGGAGGGGTGAAAAGGGGCTCAGGTTTTGGAATCTCCTTCTTGGTCTCCCAAGACTCAGAGGTGAGTTCCTCTCCTTTCTTGCCCTTTCAAAGACTTGTTGTCCCAGTCTGCTCTGGGCATTCCAGCAGCTGTAGTTGGGCATCTGTGCAGCCCCACACCCTCATGTCCTGCCCAGTCCCAGAGAAAGCTCTTACAGAACAGGATCTTCCAGATGCCAAGGCAGGCTTCTGCCAGCTCCGGGCTGCCCTAGCTGCCGGGATCTGGGAGGAAGTGTGTGAGGTGTTTGTCAGCTTCATTTTCAGGACCGTGGCTGGCTGTCCAAGGGGCTGCCCTTTGGTCCCTGCTGTCCCTTTGGGCCCTGCACATGACTGGTGGGGGAAGGAGGCCCTGGACTGCCTGGATCTCAGACACAGCACTCTGAGGCCTGTACTTACCTTGACTCCTCACTTCTCAGTTTTCCTATTTTCCTTCATCTAAGTCATCGTTTCTTTCTTAAGTTCAGCAGAAGGGATGTGTCAGATGGGCCCTCTTTCCCACCTGTCACCCCAGGATGTCTCTTCGGGTCTGGGCAGCTGGCTGAGGGCCTCTAACACTGGTTCTAATGTGGTTCAGCCTGCAGCAGCCCCTCTACCTCTTTCCAGGCCTGGGGAATCTGCAGCCTTGGATGCAGGGTCTTATTGCCGTGGCTGTGTTCCTGGTCCTTGTTGCCATCGCCTTTGCTGTCAACCGCTTCTGGTGCCAGGAAGAGCCGTGAGTGTCCCAGGCCCTGGGGGCTGCTGGACGCAGAGCAGGCCTCATGGCTTCTGCCATGACCCTAGCCGGGCCCATCACTGTGGGGATGAACACAGAGACCCAGGCTCGGCTAGCCACTCTGTGCTCACTCACTGTGAGCTTTGGGGAAAGGTCTTCTCTTGCAGTCTCAAGGTCTCATCTTTATAGCTGGGAGAGCAGCCTGGTCTTCATTCAGGGCTGTGAGAAGCTCTGACAAGTTCTGTCCTTTTCAAGGGTCAGCTGCTGTGCCACATGCTGGGGGGGAGGGGGCCAGAGGGGTGACAAAAGGGGTATACTCCTGTGCTCCCAGCCTCCTGCACAAGAGGAGAAGACAGCCATGGACAGAATGAGAAGTGCCCGAGTACTGGTACCAAAAGGTGCAGAGCGCAGCACGAGGCCTGGCCTGCTCTGGGGGCTGGCAAGGCCTCCATCTGCAACTTTAGCCTGAAACCTGAAAGTTGAGGAGGAGCAGCCACAGTAGAGTGGTGTGGGGAGAGCCGTCAGGGAGGAATGCTGCTGGGAGCCTGAGCCAGCATGTGGGCACCCAGTAGTGGCAGGCGGCCTGTGAGTGCCCACCTGTCTGCAGGCCAGGCTTCATCTGCCCCGCTCTCATGCAGTTAGCCTGGCGTTTATATAGCAGAAGCCCTGTGTGGCCCACTCGGGGGGACACAAGCAAGCAGCAGCTAATGGCTCAAGAGAGAGACAGAGAGGCCCAAGATAGGCTGGTGAGGTTGGCAGGATCTGGGCCCAGCAGCCCTTGTACACCAATGCTCTGAACTTTGAATTTTATCTTGAATGCAAGAGAAATTCATTGAAATGTTTGTACCAGGCTTGGGAAGATATGCGGCCTTCGCAAAAGCATACTGGTTGCCCTGGTGCATGTGTGGCCCACAGTGGCCTGGTGTCATGGGCCAGGGAGGTCTGGACTGTAGGGGCAGCCTAGGAGAAGGAGGGAAGAGAGATGTCTAAGGTGTTAGAAGCTGGAAGTTGGTGGATGGGGCTGGAGGCAAGCAGGAGGGAAGACAAGCTTCTGAACGACCACTCACAGGGACATGGAACACAAGAGGCAGAGCTGAGGCACCTGCTGAGTTTAATTTGGGACATCTTACATCTGAGGGGCCTGTGGGCCGTCCATGGAGAGATGAGCAGTGATGAGGATTTCTGACCCTGGGAGGGAGAGCAGTTCTGGGAAGCTAGGACAGTGGTCACACTGCAGCAGGTTTAAACTTGAGTAGGAGGCCAGGAGCTACTGTTGGAAATGCTTCCTCTTCCCACTGGCTCCAGCTCTGCTTTTGGGGGTTGTTGACCTGTTCCTCTGCTACCCTCCCTACCTCTCCCCCCAAGGTCTGGTGGAAATCTGGGACAGGTACTGAGCACTGCCAGGGCTGCCTGGGGACTGAGTACCAAAGGAAACAGAGAGTGAGATTAGCAAAGGCTGCCTCAAGGCCAAAGTCACTTGAAAATCTAAGGCAGAGACCTGAGGCCCCCAGAGTGGAGCAGAGAGTGGATATAAGGTCCACCAAATGGGGTCAGAATCAGGTTGTTGGGAGCTCTGCTGGAGAGAGGGACAGCCTCTGCCCTTGAACTTGTGAAACCAGAGCCCAAAACAGGGCCTGACTGAATGAGGAGGACAAAGGGGAAGGGAAGGGAAGTGGACTAAGGGTGTCCTACTAATGAGTCCTGTCTCCAGGGAGCCTTTGAACATGGTCATGACTGTTGGAAACAAGGCAGATGGGACCCTGGCAGGAACAGATGGAAGATACTCCTCTATGGCAGCCAGCTTCAGGTGAGATGCCAGCCTGGGGCTGAGTGTCCTGTGCCCCAGGGGCCCACAGCTTCCCAGGTTCTGGAGAGAAGGCTGGGACGGATGGGGCTCCTGGGGAAGGTGCAGTGAAGAGAGGGGCATGAGTAAGGGAGGGGCATGAGTAAGGGAGGGGCAGGAAATTGACAGCGGCTTTGTGAGGACCGCAGAGCTCCATGAGGACATGAAGCTCCAATTTGGGGAGAACACAAAGTAAGGGGAAGGGGACGAGGGGGGTGACAGGGTTCAGTGGGTGCACTGGGACTCATGAGGAGGAGTGCAGAGGGAAAAAGAGACTTAAGGGGCAAGGGAATACAGTGAAGGGAATGAGGTGTGGGGAAAGGGTTCAGAGGGAAGGGAGCTCAGTGTAGGAGGGGTTCAGAGGAGAAGGGAAATGGGATTTGGGGAGGTGGTACTGAGAAATCTCCAGTCTCAGGTGACAAGACCAGATGTGATCAGAGACACCCTCTCCTGGGACTCACATTTATTCTGGAACGTACTGTCCTCACAAGTGCAGAACAGGAAGGTGGTGGGAGGAAAGGTACAAGGGGCAATGCCATCATCCTTCCCTCCTCTTTCAGGTCCACTGAGCACAAAAATGCCTATGAGAACATTACAGAGGAGGAGGGCAAGGTCCGGAGCACCCCCATGTGACCTCCTGAGCTCCCCCCCACCTAGTTCGGATGCCTGTGTCCATGCCCAGATCACCCTCCTCTGACCAGGAATCCACAGTAAGGGACACTCTTTGGCTTCCTATTGCCCGACCTTCCCCTTGAATCATGCCTGTCAAGGTGAGAGCTCAGATTGTTCCAGGATGGGGTTGTGGCCCTTGGTGGGTCCTGGGGATCCCCCCACAATTAAATGGAAAAGAGCCTTCCAAAGAGGATGGTCAGCTCAGAGCCTCCTATCCTGTGTCATGTCTCCCCCAACTGTGAACACTTCTGTGAAATAAAGATGTTTTATACTTCCAGGGTCCCCTAGGTCTTGGAAATAGCCTCTTGGTCTTTTGCTTTCTGAATCATGACAATCACCTCACAAAGCCAATGCCATAGTAGCTTTGGAGAACTACCCAGGAAGCCCTCTCTGGAACCAGGGAGTTCATCTGCTCTACCCCTAGCTCCAGGCAGACACTCTCCTGCAAGTACCCTCCTCTGACCTGCCTTTCGCAACCTTGACTCTGGGTCCTTCTTACAGCACCTACCTGCCCCCTACTTGTTGGCCTCCATGTTGCCTGGTCTGTGATGGGTTCATTCATCTCTCATTCATCTAGCTCTATTCCCCATGACCTCTCTGGGTTGGACTCTGGGCAGGAAAGAGTTCTCTGGTAGGACCCAAGAAGCCTAGATTTAAGTCAGGGTATCTGCTGACTTGCTGTGTGACCTTGGGAGAGTCCTCCTTCTCTCTGAGCTCAGCTTCCTCTCTTAAGGACTTGGCCAGTCTCACCAGAGCTGCAGTGCAATTGTCTTCACCAATGCCATTGACTTGGTTCTGGTGGAAATGTGGACGGGGAGCTGGAATCCAGCGTGGGATGCAGCAGGCAGAAGCTCAGGAACACACCCAGCAGGTTGGCTGACCCTGGAGGCCATTTACCTCTGTGGCTATTTTTCTTATGGGAACAGCCTCTGTCTCTCTGGGAGGATAACCCTAGAGAGACTCACCTAACAGCACTCCCAGACCCAGAAAAGTGGTGTTAGCCAGTAGGGGGCAGTCCACTTTGTCCCAACCTGTCACAGCACCCTCCCTCCCTTCACCATCATCCCCATTTTCTTTCTGTTCCAACATTTTATTCAAGTACCACCTGGGGCAGATCCATCTGAAATCAAAAGTATCCCTTCTCATCTCAGTGGGGTTAACTTGTAGTCTGCAGTGGAAGGACAAGCCCTGGGCAAAGAGATGGTAGGGTCTTTACCTGAGGTCTACCCCTGTCCTGCTGTGTGACTTAGAGCAAGTTGCTTCCCCTCTCTGGGCTTTGGCTCAGTAAACTGTGGTTGTAGCTCATGTCATCCCCACGCTAGGCTAGGCCTGTGCTTATATGGACACATGCCTTTTCACCTACCCCTGCTAGTTTAAGCTCTGCATATTCCCTTTCCCTTGACCAATCGAAGTATCCTTTCTTCCTTTGGAAAGTCTTCTCTGATTAGGGCAGAGGGCAGAGCCCACCCCCAGCCTGTCCCTTACTGAAGGAGAGTCTGGTTCTTAGAGGTCCTCTACTAGGCACAAGCACACACTTCTTTCTTTCCAGCCTCATGGGCCAGACCTTTTGGCTGCTGGATCTAAATTCTTCTTGCTTCGAGCTACATTCATTCCCTTCTCTATACACAGTTTTACCCAAGAGGCAGGAGGTGTGTTTAATATCCATCTCCCTTTCCCTACTGCTAGGGACCCAGACAGAGACACTATCTTTTTGTCTCTTTAAGCATGAAAACCTTGCCCCTCTCACCTGTGAGGTTTTACCAGCAGGGCCCTGTGGCAGCTGCTGTCCTGCCTTCCTGCTGGAGCAGGATCCCCAACACCCTGTCAAGGAGCCTCCTTAGTGCCCGCCTCATGCTGGCAGGGCCAGGATGCTGGTGATGCAGGGAGTCTTTGCAGGTGCTAGGCTGGCAGTGACCTTCCTTCCCCCTCCCCATGTTTCTGCCCTCACAGAGGGCAGGGGGCATGGTGCTCTATGCCCCAGAACCACTGGAGCCCCCATCCTTATCGCTAGTTCCCACCTGCCAGCCTGGCCAAATGAGGGAGCGAAAGGAGGCTGGTTCTGGGCCAGGGCGGTGCTTAATGACCCTCCGGAGGCCTAATCTCAGACTGGCAGCCGCTGAGTGGCTCAGGCTAGCTCCTGGAGGAGGCTGATAACACACCAGCTGGGCCCCCCACCGTCTATCGGAGCTAAGCAGCCAGTCCCGAGGGGCCACTGGGGGCCATGGGAAGAGGAGCCTCTGGGCTGAGGCGGGGCTGGGGGCGAGCTCTTTGCCCAGGTCAGCAGGGGAAGGGGATTTTGAGCTTCTAGAGTGACAGATGGGGGGGGGGGGAGAGAAGGGACCCCGCCCACAGGGCGATGGGCTGGGTTGGCAGGAACCCCCAAATAGCCTGTGTGTATCCTCGCTCCCACCTCACCTCACCCTTTTATTCCCATGCTGGGTGTCTTCCAGTCAACCTGGTCTCCTCTTTGGCTCTCCAGGCTTTGTGAATCTCTGTCTCTCAATTTCTGTCTCTTCACAGTGATTCTCCTGGCTTCAGTTTTAATCGTTACTTCCCTGCATCTGTAGCGTGGCCTTTTCCTCCCTCCTACTGAACTCCGTGCTTACGGTCCCTATCTCCGCTTGCTCTCCGTTGCCTGTTCTCCCGCTCTCCCTACGGGCCCGCGCTGCTCTGGTGGAGCTTTTGGCGGGAAAGCCCTCAGCTCTCAAATGCATCTCCCAATTTTGTGCTCCTCCCCCCCACCTAGTACCCCCTCCCCAAATCGCCTGCTCAACCTTCCAGCCGAGCTCCGTATCTAGGACTGGGACGTTTTCTTACTGCCAGAGGACGCTGTTGCTTCTCTGCTTCCTGGAACAGGGCTAGCAACCTCCTCCTCCTCCCCCCTGATTTATAGGGTTTTAGGTTACGCCCAAAGTCAGGCACTAAGAGCTCCACCCAGGAAGTCTGTCTTGAAAGTAAGACCCAGTTCTGTTTACTTCAGTTAGACTTGAAGAGGAACTTCCAGCCTGTAGTTGACTTTAGAGAAAAGCTGTGGGCTTCTCTCTTGAGCACTTGTTACAGGACAGGATGTCCGGTGGTTGAGATGATTTTTCAAGAGTACTTCCCTCTGGACAGTGCACTCCCCAGGCCCAGGAGAGGATGGAGGGTGGGTGTCTCCCAGGATTGAAGCCGTGCCCCCAACATGGGCAGTGTATTAGTTCATAAAATTTAAGCATCGATGCCATTAGCTGTGTCTGAAAAACACAGAGGTAAAAGATGGCCTACACAGGATAAAGGCACTAGCCTAAACAGAATAAGGGCATTTTTGCTTTGTTGCAAATTCTGGTTGTGGGAGAGAAAATGAAGCATCAAGAGAATGTGTAGAGGGAAATTGGGTTTCTCGTTTGGAGGAGGGAGAGGATAAAAAAAGAAAAGAGAGACAGACACAAACTTTTGGGAAGGAGAGGAGGCAAGTTCGGAGAGCTGGCAGGTTTTGGCGCCTGGAGGAGAAGAACCCAGAAATGAATCTTGCATCGGAGGGTCAGGAGCTGTGTGAAGATGGAGGAGAGGCGTCCCTGACCAAGTGCTGAGCCACCATGCAACCCGGAGAGACCCGAGCTGAACCTTGTGTAGGGAGTGACAGAGGACCAAAAGACAAGGACGTAACTTGGTATTGTGGACTGAGGTATAAACCCCACGCAGCTCCCTGAGGAGCAGATGTGGGGTTCCTTTCTGTTTGGGGTACTTGTGCAGGTGTGGACTATTAGACCCTTTGTTTTTCCCCTTACTGTAAATAAATCTGCATGCTTACCTTTATTGTTGTTTAATCTCTGGGCAACTGCTTGCACAAAGGTGGGAAAACCCCAGTGACAAAAATTTTAAAAAAGGGTAGTCCCCTACCATAGTAACAGGGTTACTGGAGCAGGACTGAGGGTGAGACCGGCCTAGTAGGTGAGTCACATGACTGGAACCAGCATGAGTTGCTCCGGGTTCAGGGTGGGAGAAACCTGTCTCCCCTCCAGATCTGACCCAAGACCCAGACCCTACTCAGCTCTGCTCCCAGTTTTCCACCCCTGGTGGTACACACAGTGACTAAGAGCTTGAGCATGGTACAGATCTGGTTTAAATTCCAGCTCTGCTCCTGTCTGCTGGGGACACCACCTAGCCTTTCAGATGTGGTTTCTTGCCAGGAGAATTGGTTCTGTCATGTCTTTCCTGTGGGCTGTTGGGAAGACAGTTTTGTTATGTGCTTTGTTATGCTGCCTTAGACTGGCCAGCAGGCTCTCGAGGCTCCGCTTTGACTGGGAAACCCCTTGCACTCCTGGGTAAAGGGTGTCTTTCCTTGGAGTTAACCAGCCAGCTCTGTAATCATCCCCATGTTGCCTGTGTTCAGGTGTAGGCCCAGAGTTGCACCAGGGCCAAAAAGGGGTTACTTCCCTACTGTATGTCACTGATGCCCAGGACAGGTCTGTTATCAGGGGTGGAAAAGCATTGGGGGTAGTATATAGAAGGAAGGGTGGGACTGAAGTCTGTCCAGCTTCGTGTCTGTCTATACCCCTCAGTACCACACAGGCAGACATACAGGTGGACGGGGACACACACACACACACACACACACACACACACACACACACACAGAGTTTCTGACTGAAGGTCCTGGGGTCAGTGAGTAGCCCTCCTAAATAGTATTGTTTTATTTGGCCCTCAATTTGGGAAGGGCTCTTTCCTCTGTCTGATTGTACCCTGGGCTGCCATCTGGTGGCTGCAAGCTCTGTGTAGGAAGGGCAGAGTCAGCAGTCCTTCAGCTTGATCTGCAACTAGGGATCTTCACCCTAAGTGATGGGACCTAACTTTCTTTCCCATGGCACAGGCCCCAAGGGCACCCACACTGTGCCAGTGCTGTGTTAATTTTCCTCACTCACTTCAAGGGTCTTACCTTGTGAGGCCAAGTTTACACACCTCAGCTTCTATTCACTACTGGCAGGGGTCTGGCTCCTTGGGGCTCAGTCATCCTGCCCCTGATCACACACCTCCCTTTCTCTCAGAAATGGTCTGGGAACCCAGTGGTTTCTGCCCTGAGACATGAATGCAGAAGTCAGGGGATCACAACATTTCTGGGACCACATTCCCTGGAGACCCTGGTCCCCTGGACAAATTCCAGTGCCACCCTAAACAAGGCAGAAGGTATGGAGCCAGGAACACCACACCAGGTCATGTGGACTGAGCCTCTACTAACCAAGCCCAACAATGGGGTTGGGCTTGTGTCTACCTGCAAAGAGGGGTGCTCATTTGTGATTCTCACATGTACCATACAGGCTGGCAGGAGGTATTGAGAATGACAGGTACCAAGGGGTAGGCAGGGGTATGTGCAGGGTAAGGGTGCATCTGCAGGCATGTGGAATTAGGGGCCTGAGGGACATCTATAGGGAATGAATTGTAGGGCAATTGGGGACACAGTGCAAGATCTAAAGCTCAGTTGAGCCAGAAATTTTTCCTTAGAATTTGATACCCACTGAACGACCAAGAACCCAGGTCTGGGTCAAGTAGCTTGGACACATCAGTTCTCTGACACTTTGTACCAAGTAACTGTAGATAAATCAACCCAACTCAATTCACAAACCTCCAGTTTATTCATCTGTGCTTTGGAGGCAGTACAAACTATCTAAGAAGAGATGTGAAGATTAAAAGAAGTCATGCAAACAAAGCACATAGAATAGAGCCTAGCATGCAGGAAGCCACAATAAGTGTTAGCTATTTTTTTATATTATAATTAATATTACATGATGAGGGTCATCAACTGCAAGACCATGGCACAGTTATATTTGCAAGAGCTATCAAACCCCTTAGAATTATTTGGGTCAATTTACTGAAATTGCACTGTGGAATTTTAAATCTAAGGTCATGGGTCAAGTAAGGCTATGGATAGGTTATGGGCTCTGCATGGCTGGAGGGTACAGGGTTTTCTGTTCTTCTTGAGGCATCAACACAAGGACCACACTGTTCAAAGTCTGTGCAGTTCTGCACATGAACTTTGCAAATGAGTAACTGAGCTCTTTACTGGTTTTAGCTGTGAACTTGGGAGTATGTGTGAGGGCTGTGAGAACAGGTGCTGGAAAGGAATGGGAAAAGGAAGGAAGGGAGGGAACTCCAATGAGGAGAGAATGGGAGAAAGGGGTGGAGAGAAACTGATGGACTATTCTCCCAAGAGCTAATGAACTAGAGCAAGTGACTGGCAAGGGCTTTATGTGAAACCCAAACACAGTGGCGGTGGTGGTTTTCACCTGGAAGCTGAGGGCTACTGTATGTTATGCAGGAGTAAAGCCTGATTCTGCTCCTATTGGGGTATAATTGGGCCCATTTTCTTGGAGAGTGGATAGACTCAGAGAGAAAGGTGAGGTACTCAAGGTCACACAAGCAATTAGTGGCTTGAAGCCCAGTCTTTCAACTTTAAAATCCACTGCAAATTCTCTCCCCTATAGGGTTCTCTGGTGTGTGTGTGTGTGTGTGTGTGTGTGTGTGTGGTTGAGAGAAGAGAGAGAGAGAGAGAGAGAGGGAGAGGGAGAGGGAGAGGGAGAGGGAGAGAGAAACAAAGAGCTGAAAAAATAGACATTTGCATTTTTTTTCTACCAGTGAAATGCTTCCAGTCCATTTGGAAAGTTGCATTTGGGAAAGTGGAGATATTATTTGCCATTTCTGTCTCTTATCACTCCCAGTTGTTTAACATTTATAACCTCAGTTTTACCTGACACTCTTCTGAGGCCTCTCTCACCAAGGGCATGATGACTTACCTGTTCCTTCTGCTTCAATATAGTAGGATAACAAATGTTTTCTCTGGAGAGTTGTTCCTGACCCCTGGCTTTCAGCTCAGCAGGCTCCACAGGTCCATGGGCTTACAGCTCATGTCATGGTGTTGTTCTTGAGCAAGACTGTGAACTTGAAACTTCATGAGACAGAGACCACATCTGTCTTCTTTATCATAGCATCCAGCATAAGTCTGGAATACAGGAACTTCTCAGTAAGTCTTCATTAAGTGACTGACATAGGGACCTCATCATGTCATTCATCTACCTTATTTCCTGTGACACAGCAACTGTCAAAGCAGCACCTTCAGCTTCATTCCCTCTGTTTCCTCCCATGACAACTGAACAACTCCACAGGCACCTCAGGTCCAGCATGTAATTTGTGATCTTTCACCAACTTGAGTTCCCTATCCAGTTAGAGGCACTTGCTACCACCCACCCAGGCCTGAGGTGGGATTTATCCTAATCCCCCCCCATTCACTCCCAGTTCTATGTTCCAGGTCTCCAGTTTGCTCAGGGGTTTGCATCAGCCCCTCTACTCCCCTTGTTTTCACTCTTGCTGCTCCCCAAACCATCTTCCACACAGTCGTGAATGAAAGATTGCCCACACAGATCCACCTGAGTTTCTGGTGTCCAGCTCTTGCTGGTTTGGGCCTGAAATCTTGGCCCTGGCTATGGGCCTTGGCTCTTGGTGCTCTGACACTGCCTCTGTTTGGATGACCTGCTTACAGTGCCTCTTTCATCAACGTTCTGAAGCAATAACCCTTAGGACAAGTTCCCAGGACTGGAATGACTACATCAAAGAATATGAGAATTTCAGAGGCTCTTGTAAGGTACATGCTCACTTTTGGTTTCCTAAAGGGATGAAAACATTTATGCTTGACCAGCTATGTCACAGTGTAAACTGTGGGTGAGGTGGTCAGGGGAGGGGAGCAATTCCAGTTTGCTTTAAGGCCAAACACTTTATTTTTTGATTTTTTAAAAATTTACTTTTACTATCATACACATCATCGTTCCTCTTTGTATTTTTGTTGGTCATGCTTTTGTTGGAGGCCTCTCTTGGGCCATAATTCTGGTTCCATGACCTCGTTGAGAATGATGGTGTTGGAGCATGCCTGATTGTCTTCTCCATGATTGGTCTCACAGTCTTGTGCACCATGGTTTGCTCCAAGGTCTGTTTGGGTCCTACCCAAAACACAAACACGGGATGAATGTGTCCAGGGCTTTTACTCAAAATGCTCTCATCTTTTTCTTCTGTTGGATTATTTACCGAGTTCTTATTCCTGATGAGGACTGACTGGAGTGGTGGTAGTCCAGAGAAGTGGTTAAATGGCGAGTTACCGCACGCCTCCTCCCCACCCGCAGCGGTGCGGGCTCCACCCCGCACTAGCACTACCTTCTGCGCACGAGCCCCGCCTCCTGCACGTTAGTCGGAAGGCTCAGTGCCCGCCCCCCAGAGCCCTGGCCCTCCAACCTGGGACCTGAGCCGAGCCTGTACTGCGGAAATCCAGGACGCGGAGGACTAGGTCCGTCCACGGAGACAACAGCAGCCTCTGGACCTAGAAAACCCATGAGACCACAATGGGCACGACCTATTTTTTGATTATTTACTTAAGAGAAAAACATTTTTTTCCTTACATTGCTGTATTCCCCATTTTTCTCCCACCACATCATCTGCGACCATCACCATATTCCCTTGTGTTTCTTCCCTCTCTTGCTCCCTTCCCCCCCTCCTTTGCTGCATGTTTCAGTTTTATGGTCAGCTTGCTAATTCTGATATTTTCTTGACCTTTCATTAGGTTTCTTTATATTCCACATATAAGCAAGACCATCCACTATCTTTTTCCTTCTGACTAACTTCAGCTAGCATAATCCCTTTCAGCTCCACACATGTTGCCAAACGCTTTTAAAAAGTTCGTTCACAGAATAGAGTGGTTAAGTACAGAATAAAAGACAAACATGTTGCTCCCCCCTCCCCCCTTGTGCCTGTTCCTGTTCTTTCTCCACGTTGCATGCAGTACTTTTAACAGTCACCAGATGGCAGAGCTTACACAATTCCAGGGAAGATAGTGCTGGTCCAGCACGCCCTCTTATCCTGTGCGGACAGGAATCTGCTCAAACTGAGGGTGAGTTCAGTGGCCACTGATAGAATCGCTGCATAGATGTGCGAATGGCTATAATAGGAAAACCCTGGTTGGGAATTAGTTTTTGGGTTTCATGCCCTCCCATGCTTCAGTTTCTTCCTTGAGGACTCTTAAGTTGCTGCATTTTGTTCAAACACCGCAACGGATGCATCCAGTACAGGGGCTGTTCTTAGCCCATTGGTTATTTTATGGATGTTGAAGGCAATGCAAAACTGACGATGGACCTGTGTGTTTATGGACAAGTAGGCAAGATTTATTAACACATATGTTTTGATGCAGAACTTAAAAAATCACTGTGATGCAGAAAATTGTGCTGCATAGTGGATGAGTTTGATCTTGTTTAACACTGCTTTTTGGTAGGATTCAGGGATTTGGCAAAGGGGGATGGAGCAATATGCAAATGCTAATAGTGAATGAGTTTACTTCTTGTCTGTCATTGACCTGTGCAACTGGGCACACTGTCTTGGTGACTGGAAGCACACTTAATCATGGTGGTGTCTAGAACCAGTAGGAATTGTGCTTAAAGAATTTCAGGTACGGTTTCTGGGTAGTAAACCTTTCTCATTTGTCTTGGAGAGATGTTGTGTACTCATTTGTATTTATTGACTCCTTTCCCTACATGTCACTGAAACTCGGACTTTTATGGAGCTTCTTTGGACTCTGTAGTAGAGAGAAATGGTACAAAATAAAAGTGCAGTATAATGATAACTACCGCAAAGCAAAGCAACCTGCAAACACTGAAAGGAAATGCAGTGGCCACATTACCTTCTTCTCACTGGCTGCATTTGCAAGGCTGCGCTATAGTTCCATGTGACTGCCATGTGATGGAACAAAAGTGTGACTGATCTTACTCAGTTCTAGTCCCTGAAAAGGATCAAATTGGTACAGCATGCCTCTCGGCTTTTACTTTACTAGCCTAAACTCTGTGGTGTGACTCAAGGTCCCTGGTGTACTTGGATCAATCAGGATATTCCAAGAACTTAGAACTTAGATCTGATCTACTGGTTGAAAACCAGTCTGTTTTTCGGAATGTGAAGGGTTTGAACATCTCAAGTCTGCTGAGTTAACTTTTTACTGCACAATATTTTATCTTGTAATCTTCTCAACTTGTTTAGTTTTAGTGGATCCCTTAGGATTTTTAATACACTTTACTTTTTAGAACAGTTTTAGCTATTCAGAAAAATTGAGAGATATTACAATAAATGAACAATACATATTTTTTTTTTACTTATGTGTGTAGTTTATTCAAAGTTTCTTAGTTTTAAACTAATGTTCTTTTTTTGTTCCAGGAACCCAGTCAAGACAACATGTTCTGTTTAATTATCATGTCTCCTGAAGTTCACCTGACTGTGGATTTTCTCAGACTTTCCTAGTTATTGATGACCTGACAGTTCTGTGGAATACTGGGATTTTGAAAGAGGTCCCATTGCTGGTATTTGGTGGGTTTTTTTCCCCCTTGCAACAAGAGTGGGTTGTGTGCAATTGTGAGGAATATGGCAAAGGAAAAGTGATATTCCTTCATAGCATATTAAGGTATATGCTTTTAGCATGACTTATGATTACTGATGTTGGACTTGGTCCCTTGGATGAGGTTTTATGAGGTTTCACTACTGTAAAAATGTTTTTTCTTTTCCTTTTAGCATACTATACCCTTTTCAAGGGAGTCACCAGATACAGCTCACATGTAAGGAGGAGGAATTCCACTTCTTTTCCTTGAGGACAGAGTTGTTCGTAAATTATTTGGAATTCTTCTGTATGAGAGATCTTTTTTCCTCCATTTATTATTTTATATTTCAGTCATTTATTTGTATTGGTATGAACAGATGAATGCTTATTTTACAGTTTGGGTTTATAATACAGTACTGCTTTATTTATCTTGTTCACATTGTTCTGGATTTAGCTATTGAGAGTTCTTTAAATGGTTGTTGCTTTGTTTTTTTGAAATGTACCCATCCATGTGAAGTTGTTGTTTTACTTCTTTTCTGGCACTGCAAGATACTCCAAGGCCGGGCACGGTGGCTCGTGCTTGTAAGCTTCAGCCTATGAAGCGGCCGGGGCTAGGGATCGCGGTTCGAGTCCTGCCTGGGGCCCGTAGTGAGACCTAGTTCCAAAAAATAGCTGGGTGTGGTGGCGCATGCCTGTAATCCCAGCTACCTGGGAAGCTGAGGCTGGGGATTGCTTGAGTCTGTGGTACCCTGGGCAACAAGAGCCTGCGGTTCCATGGGCAAAAATAGCAAGACCCAGTTTCCAAAAAAAAAAAAAAAAAAAGATACTCCAGACTCATCTTACGTATTTCCTGCCTCTGTTCTACCATCAGCCATTTCGCTGGGGAAGCTTGGTTCCTCCAATAAAGAAGGATATGGAAAACAAAGATATGAGGTATCGTATTGTTTTCCTATGACAACGCTCATAAATTACCACACACTGGATGAATAAAATAACAGGAACTTGTTTTCTTATAGTTCTAGAGGCCAGAGGTCTAAAACCAAGGCCACATAGTATTGTGTTCCCTCTGAGATTTGAGGGAGACTTTCAGCCTTCCCCAGAAAAAAGAAAAAAACAAAGGTATGATTGTAAGGTGTAGTCGATGCAATTGGGGTGTTATTCCTTTTAGACACTCTTTGCTGACAGAGCAAAGATACATATATCTGAGAATATGCATATATTCCTAAATATCTCTAAATCTAACCACCTGTATATTTAACTAAGCAAGAGTTCAAACTGGTGTTTCCTTCTTGCTTAATATTGACCTCATAAAATGAGTTGGGTTGAGTTCCTTTTATTTTGTGAAAAAGTTTCAAAAAATTTGTATTATTCCTTAAGTATTTGATAGAATTCATCAGTAGAAACACTGGATGCTCCCAAGGGATTTGAAATCAAGATTACCTGTCGATTCTGATCCAATATGTATTCCAACATATATTAATGTATTATTTTGTCTCTTATCCTTTAATCAGTTAATTAATGTCTAACAATCCTTGATTTCCTGGAAAAAGATAGATAGTAATGACATGTATATGAGTGTGTACATGTATGTATTGGGTACTTTAGTGCTTTATACCTATGATTACAAGTTAGATTTGTATAAAAGAAAATGGTGAAAACAAACAAAAATGTTCAAGAGTTTATGGTAACATAGGATATCATGCAGTTATATGAATGCCTTAATAAGTAATTCCTACCTCATGGGGACATTATAGAAATTGAGATTATAAATGAAAATATTACTTGGTGTTTAATTGGATGACAATAAAAATATGGGAATATCAACATCCTTTCTTTTCATTTTCCTTAAGGGGCTTAATTCATTTGATCAAATGTTTGTATGTTGAAAGTAGGGGGGTTAGTCTTATCTGGTTTTAGAGTAGCCCAACATATACACTCAAAATTTCATGTTATTATATTGAAGATTCAGGTGAAGAATCTCATAAACTTAAAATCAGAAATTCTGTGCTTAAGATTTATCTTACCAAATATTCAAGCAAAGTCATGAAGATAGTGATTCAAAATATTCAGGGCAGCATAGTGTAGCATTATAAAGTGACGTGGTAACATCTCCTCTAGCATCAGTCTCTTGGTTTTCCATTGCCTCTTGGAAGTCTGCTTTTTTGAGTCCTGCTTTTTTTTTTATCACTTCCCGTTTGATATGTGTAATTGGAAATCACCATCAGTCTCTGACTCTCCCTCCTGTTCTCCCTCTTAGACAACTTGTCGTGACACCTGACTTCTAGCTCTGCTTAGAGTAATGCGGTTACTCCCTTTTTCTTTCAAGTAACTTGGTTTCCTGGGTGATAAATGCAGGGCTTTCAGGGTTCCATCTTAACCTTTTCTCTTCCTTCTCCTAAAGTGTTTTGAGGGAAACTGGTGTTAGCTCATGGTGCAAAGGGAAGTAAAATAAGGTGTCACAGATCCACATACCATCATCCGATTCTTGCTGGATTCAAGGGGAATGTTCACTCTACTGGAACTTTGGATATCCCACTGCTACTGGCTGAAGTGGTACCCACTGACTTTGAGATTGTCTTCCAACACCAGTTGTTTATGATCTGGACCTTCCTATGATTTATATTTATAATTCTGCTTCCTGAACTCTGGTTTTCTGCATGTCTCCCACCACAGATCTGCTGGAATTGCTGTATCTCTACCATAGCACAGGCAGGCACAGGACTAGATTTTTCTAGGTAGACTCTATCAATGTCTAAACACCTCCGATCTACCTTATTCCATGTTTAGCAAGAGTTCTCTAGGGCAAAGTAGTCTAAATATTTCATAAACAAGGCTTATCTGTATTCAGAATTCCTTTTAGGTATCTAAAGTTCTAGTATATCTTCTTCAATTTATCTGTTGCCTAGAGGACATAATTAAACACTGTGTGGTGCATTTATTTGCTATTATGAGGAAAGATATCCGAGTATAAACTCTCATGCAGAGATTTGCAGAGCTGAAAGTAACGCAGGGATGGTGAGTTGGAGCCTTGATCAAACTATACTTGAAAACCACCCTACCACTAGTTACATGAGCCAATAACTTCCATTTGTAGTTGATGTCAGCTTGAGTGTTTTATTGTATTTTATTTTATTTTTTTTGAAGGAACCAACACAACCAATCTGTTTTTATTGATCTTTTCCCAAAAAGCTCTGTGTTAATCAACTGCAAAATCTGTATTCCTTTCAAGTGCATATGGGACTTTTATCAAAATAATTAGATTAGGGGTCATGGGACAAGTCTCAATGCATTAAAAAATATACAAATCATAGAAAGCATGACCTCAGTGGAATTATGAAAGAAATCAATAACAGAAATCTTCAAATATTTGGAAACTTTACAATGTATTTCAAAATAGCTCATAAGTCAAAGTAAAAAAAAAAATCAAAAGAGAAATGGTAAATTATTTTAGATTGAATGAAAGTGAAAAATCATATATCAAAAGAAGCAGTTAGGTGGAAATTTATACTGCTAAGAGTTTAAAAGCTGTATTTTAATGGCAACTTACATGATCCAACAGAAAATTAGAATTACTGCCAATAATTTAAAACCTATCAAGAATATCCTAAATTACACAATTTATCCTCAAACCACTTTACAAATATACATTTTTTGTGTATTAGCTATCTTTTTAAAACTTTCCTTAGCAGAAAAATTATTTCATTAATCATTATACAGGGAGACTTAAAATTAACAAATTTTCTTTAGGGACACATGGATTCCATTCTTGGACTTGAGAACAATGCAGTGTGAGAATATGGGAGGCCTGGAGTGATCTGGGGCTACTTCAAAGTTGAGAAGAATCAGGGCCAGGGCCACTTTACACTCAATCATGGCAAACTGCTGTCCAACACAGTTCCTGGAGAGACCAAGGAGGAAACATAGTGCTTGGTGAATTAATATATTATTAGCAACCTAAGATAATCATTTTACATATAACAGCTTTTACTGGGAGGAAATTTGAAATAGATTCCATGTTTTCTCAGCATCTTAAGTTTACATGGTCAGACCATAAAATCCTTCAGGGTCAAGACTTAGAAATATTAGTTCTGTTATATTTGTGCCCATCCTTTTTTTTTTTTTTTTTTTTTTTTTTTTTTTTTTTTTTTTTTTTTTTTTTTTTTTTTTTTTTTTTTTTTTTTTTTTGAGACTAGTTCTTGCTATTTTCGCCAGTGGAACTGCAGGCTCACGTTGCCCAGAGTATCACAGACTCAAGCAATCCCCAGCCTCAGCTTCTTAGGTAGCTGGGATTACAGGCGCACACCACCATGCCCAGCTATATTGTTTTGGAACTAGGTCTCAATACATGGCCCTGGCGAGACTCGAACTGCGATCCCTGGCCCCGCTTACAGGCATGTGCCACCATGTCCGGCCTGTGCCCATCTTCTGAAATGGTAAATGTTTCTGCATGATCCAAAGAATTAGAAAACTCCTAGATCATGATAAAGAAAAGTTAGTTCTTAATATTACTTAGAAATCTTGGCAATTGAAATCTCAGGCATGAAACTATTAAGCCTGGTCCAGTCAGTGGATTATGCTATCATTTGTCAAAGTAGGATTTTCTCATACTACATGCCAAAGGAAACTTTGAAACTTGGTCTAAAACTGTACCCTGTAGGAACTAAGAGCTGGGACTGCCAATGTTGCCTTGTCCCTTTGCCAGTCCTCTGTCTCCTATGAGCTGCAGAGTAGTTTGAGGGCTTGCCATGCATGCCCATATATTATAGAATAGGGTTGTGCTTTGTGACAGCCACATTTTCTTTGGGGCTCCTGTAAATTCACTGGTCACCAAAGAAGACATGCCAGAAAAGTGGTGGGGAACCACTGGAGGAACATCTAACCAAGGGACTACATGAGCATACTCTTGTCAGGTACACACTATTGTATCTTTCCATGAAGTTCACCAGCAGAGTCTTTACCTTAGTCCAGCAGAGAATGGTATGAAGGCATAGGGGTGTCTTTTTTCAGAATTCTCCTTGGAGAATCTCCAGGGGTTAAAGACCTGTAATGTAAATGACAGTCTGCAATCCTCAACCATCCCCAAGTCCTCATACACATTGTTAACGCAATTCTAAAAGTTAACTTTAGGAATTACAAAGGTTGGAGGACTATAAGCCTAGCTTAATGCTCCTGAACACCTGCCACTAAAAACATCTGAGGAAAGAAGGGACTATAAACTAATGACAGATTAAACAGATCACTGTGTTTTTAAGCCATGATTACATTTTTACAGCAGTAAATCATTAAGACAATTAAAACACAATCAGACTTGACCCAATCTATTGACTTCACTATTTTCCTGTATGGTAAATAAGTACCTTTGCCATATAAAAACTAACAATTGGGCGGGGAGGGGAGGTGATGGTGATGGGTGACCCCAGGGACTGAAATGATGTGAAAAATAATAATAAAGCAGATATTGGTTAAAAAAAATAAAATAAAATTGTGAGTTCTAGAAAAAAAAAACTAACAATTACATTTTTAGCTTTTCACTTTGCCTTTTTCCTAGTGGACCAAACTCATGATTTATGCAAAGCACAGGAGCAGGCAAATCAAATGCTAAAGTTACCCAGGTCCTACACTACTGTCTGGTGGGGAGAGGGGTAGTTGCTGACTAATGTGTCCTGTTGGTCTTGGACTGTGCGGTTGATCAGAACATGGGTGTGGCCAAGGAATTTGATTTTTCCCCCCTTGCCTTTCAGTGTCATATTGGTTCTAGCTATGAATAAGAGTAATTCTAGAGGGCTAGGCTCAAATATGTTATCATCTTTAAAAAAAGTTCACAATGTTGCTTCTTTGATTAGACAATGTGAATGAATGAAAGTAGTGCACAGGACAGTTAAACATGGTTCCATCCATCCATCCATCCATCCATCCATCCATCCATCCATCCATCCATCCATCCATCCATCCATCCATCCATCCACCCATCCATCCATCCACCCATCCATCCATTCATCCACCCATCCATCCATTCATCATTCCATTCATCCATCCCATTTTTCTGATTCCTTAACTTCCTAAAATGATAGACTTCT
Organism: Uropsilus gracilis; assembly: GCA_004024945.1. Classification (NCBI taxonomy): domain Eukaryota; kingdom Metazoa; phylum Chordata; class Mammalia; order Eulipotyphla; family Talpidae; genus Uropsilus; species Uropsilus gracilis. The sequence continues at coordinate 39,217 of PVHY01003692.1, read as the reverse complement.
GGTGATGAGCCGTCAGTGTGGAACATTTACCATGATAATAAATGGGAAAATATTTTCATCTTAAGAATATAGGGTTTTCATTCTATTTTGTTCTTCCCCAACCTATAATATGCCCTCCACTGTGTATATGCTCCCATTTCTTCTTGTCATTGATTGTCTTTGATGACACTGAATGAGATTTGGGATAATCATACCTGAGGGTCTTCCCAGACAGCAGGGTTGCGGTGAAGAGCCCAAATATGGAGATACACAGACATTCCTGAGTAAATAGAGATAAAGGGAGAAAGCATATGAGCTAAGATTTTGTCATATCTTCATTTATTCATGAATTTGTAATCAAAGGGAAAAATTATATATTCTTCATTTGTTTATTTGAGAAGCATTCTTTATGGAGACACTTCCATCGACTGTAAGGTGATTAGTAGGATCTAGTTCAGCCCTTAAAGAGCTTGAGCAGATGAGCAATTGTAACACAAGGTAATAAATCAGAAGGAAGCCCAGAATGCTCTGGGAATTGTGAGGTGTGTCTCATCCTCAGAACCTAGAAGTGTATAAGAAAAGAGGCCCAGTATCTGGAATTAGCAGAAGCAAATAAAATAAAGAGGATTAGGATAGGAGTTTATGAAAACAAAGCATCAAAATTTGAGAAGGCATGGGGTATGTGAGTGACCAATAAAACTCAAGGAGGAAAAGTGTGATTAGATTGGCCAGAGAGGTCAGGTGGGCCTGTAGCACAAAACAGTAATGATCATGTTCAGGATTTTAACTTAAAGGCAGTATGGATCACTGAAAAGTTTAAGCAGAAACTGAATGTATTGTTTTCCGTTTTGTTTCTTTGTTTTCCTTAGCCAGTCACTTGGAAATTTTATTAAGCTTTGTAGCAGTCGAACCATATGAATACATAACTGATAAGGTCCTAAAATAATATTTAATCATATTATGGAACATCCACGATCACTTGATATTATTTTCTACTTAAATTTATAAGTGAATTACATGAATGGACTCCTGATATTGAACTACATTTGCACTTTTGGAATATGACCATTTCAGTTGGCCATAACAAACTTGTTTTTAATATATTTTTAGATTCTGTCTAGTGATAGCTTATTTAGAGTTTTGTAGTTAAAAGTTTTGATATATGTGAGATTTATCTAGAGATATTTTTGTGCAATCTTTATAAAGTTTGTTGTCAGTGTTACCCTTCCTTAAATAATTTTTACAGTTTCCCTTTTTATCTTACTATGCTCTGTACAGTTTTAAGTTGCATTGAGAAACATGGTCTTTAAAGGTTGAAAAAATTCTGCAAAACCAGTTCCTTTTAGGGGCTTTGAATATTTTATTTGATTCTAAATTGGCACATTTATACTATTTTCCTTTACCAGGTTCAGTTTCAATAAATTACCTGTTATGAAATTATTTCATTATTTTAGTTTTTCAAATCCATGTGCATATAACTATGAGATCTAATCACGGCTGGTCACCCACCCCATTAGTCATTATATTCTGTAATTCGTTGTAAAGCTTTTCACCATCAGAAACATGGTCTTTTGTGTTTATCTTAATTAATTCTTTTTTCTTTTCAGTTTGTTATAATATTTTTCCCAGATTTTAGGTATCGATATTTATTTTATTTCTTGTATTGTACATGAAAGATTTATTGTTATGACATTTTCTATGAATACTGCCTTAGTAGCAGACCCATTGATTCTCACAGATAGATTTTATGGTTATGATATATTTTGTATTCTGCTTTGATGCAAGAGTTTTTTTTTAATTTTTATTTTTGCATATTTTACAATATATGATTGTATAACTGCTAATCCCCATGGGAATACCCCCCACACCACATCTCCCCTGGTCTCTTTGCCTCCTTTCTTTTTGCTGTTTGTGTTTAGTCCTTTAGTCTTTTTTTTTTCTTTGATCCATTTCCTCGTCTTTGGTGAGGGTGCCATTTCCCTGGACTTGGTAGAACGTGCTGTTTATCATTCCTGTAGGCTTTTGGAGCACCTTTGGTCTTGGTGGGTCTCATCTCCGTAGAACGTGCTGTTTATCATTCCTGTACTGCTTTTGGAGCACCTTTGGTCTTGGTGGGTCTCATCTCCGCAGTTTGTGCCACGTTTTGTTGCTCCTTCAGTCATGCTTCAGGTCTTTGGCTTTGGGGGCATGACTCCACCTTATATTTTGGAAGAGCAGATCCTCGAAGGGACATCCATCAGCTGATGGTAGGTCTCCTCCCTTGGGGCTTTGCTGTGGGGCCACTGCCATTAGACAAACCTCTTCTTTTTTTTTTTTTTTTTTTTTTTGAGACTAGGTCTTGCCATTTTTGCCCGTGGAGCCGCAGGCTACTGTTGCCCGTGGTACCACAGACTCAAGTAATCCCCTGCCTCAGCTTCCCAAGTAGCTGGGATTACAGGCGCGCGCTACCACGCCTAGCTATTTGGGGCTAGGTCTCGCTGTGTTGTCCCGAGCAGGACTCAGACCACGTTCCCTAGCTCCGGCTGCTTCGCAGGCTGATGATTACAGGCATGAGCCACCATGCCCGGCTTTCCGTGGTATCTTCCCTCTAAACAAAGAGGGTGTGCAGTGCCCTTATTGACAGGTTCTCTGTGCCAAGTTTTTGTTCAAATCTTCTCGGTGACATTGTAGGCGTCATATTTTGTTGGTTCTCCCAGTTCAATGTGGGTGGTGCTCGCCTTGTTCCCCTTGAGTCCTGCCCAGGTGGCACATGTTAAGGGACTTTCCACCAGTATCTCACTGGTTTGGTTTCTATGGATGGATATCGTCTTAAGGTATCACTCCTGATTAGAGCTCTCGTGTTGAAGGCAAACCCAGGGGAGACTGTGGCGGACATACCACCTGTCCCTCCCCCCCCCCCCCCCCCCCCCCCCCCCCCCCCCCCCCCCCCCCCCCCCCCCCCCCCCCCCAACCAGCCCTGCGTCATCAAAGGGCTCAGATGTGCGGTGCAGCCCGCCCCACCTGACCTCGAGGAAGTGCGAGGAGCCGGTGCGTGGGGACCACGGCGGCCATGCCATGGTGGCGTGGCCGCGGTGTGCGCGGGCACAGAGACCCGTGCGGACCCTGGGCACCGCCGAGTCCCAGATGCTCCTGGGCTCGATCCCAGTCTCGCCCCGCCCCCTCCAGTAGGTGGGGTCCGACAGGTGCGCCCAGGGCGCGGTGGCTGCTGTCATGGCTGCCATGTGCGCGCGACCCCCTGGGGGCCGCGCAGCGTCCGCCCGCCGGCCAGGCCCAGCCTCTTTCCGGACTGACCCCAGCCCCACCCTGCCTGACCTCGAGGAAGCTCGAGGAGCCGGTGCACCGCCGAGTCCCTGATGCAAGAGTTTTTAACAGATTTTTAAAAGTCTCCTTGTAAGTGAGGCTTTTGGAAAAGTTATTAATTTCCAATTTTTATTTGATTGGGTTTAAAAATGTTACTTTGTAATATTTGTCTTTGAGAACTACATTTTTCTTAGCACACTGATACACAGTCAACTTAAAGGATAGTTCTATGTGCATTTGAAAGGAAAGTGTATTCTCTAGTATTGGGGGAAGTTTGATACTGTATTTAGAAGATATAGCATATTAGTATTAAGCACTATATAGTTCGTTTTTGTCATTGCATTAGTAAAGTTAATTTTTCAGGGAACATTTAGTTGCTACTACACAACAATAATAGCACAGCTGTCATGAAATACAGCTACATTAAACATGACAACTACAATGATCCAATCAAATTCAGCTTTGAAAGAGGATGAATATTAGAGGAAGGGTAGTAAAACACCTTAACATAGGTCAAAGATAAAGTATGGCCTATTAGTTTCAGTCTCTAATATAATCTTTTCCAATCCACCTTGCATTTCACCAGCAGATTTAATTTTTCTAAGAGAAGAACTGTAATCATTTCACCCAGCTAAGTATCAGTCCCCTGGTTGACCAAACCAGGTTGAACACTTAGGCTTGGCCTTCAGACAGCTCTAGGCTCTGCTCCATCATAATTCCAGGTGAGTTCCACCGCTTTCCTTTGTAACTCTTGGGACTTGGTAAATGCAGGGATGGCTCCAGAGACATGTCATTGCCCTGCTGGTGTAGACAGGGAGGGGAGCTGCTGTCTCATGTCTGTTCTTCAACTTACCTGCTCCTCTCATCTTTCTATTTCTTAGTCTATCAAACTCTAATAATAATGAAGCCATGATTAAGCTTCCTGCCCCCCACACTGTGTATGTGGTGGAATTCTGCACTTTGTGCCTTGATAATCTGAGATCTCTTTGGGGTGTCCTGAGAGTTAGATGCTTTTTCTCTAAGAAATAGGCCCAAAACACTGCAGATTATAAAGACAAATATCGGTTGGAGATATGAGTGTGTTAAGATGTTTTACAACCTGCAGGTAAGGAGCGTCCATCTGGAAAAATGATGGGTTCACTGAGATTCTGAGACACAGTCATGACAGGCGAGTAGAGGTGGAGACACTCCTTGATGCACATGGTGGTATAAGTCATCTGGTTCAGGTGTTTCCTGGAAAATGCATGTAGGGAGAAAGAGAAGAGGTAGTCATTGAATTGAAAATCCAGCCGTTTCCAATTTTCTTAGCCAAGAGTAATATTTTTCTTTATCCAAATGAGGATTTCTGATAACTCTTCTATAAGGAACAGCTAAATGCCAACATAAGGCAAAGTTTACACAAGTAGCTAGAAGACTTTTTTCTTCAGATAAAGGATTTTTGCCCTGAGTCACACTCACTGCCATTATCACACACCTGTGAATCAGTGGATGGACTTGAGGGTCTGCTAGTATCTTGGGTAGTTTTTCTTCTATGATGAATAAATCAGTACTTCTGGTAAAGGTGGAGTAAGAATGCAGAGTTCCTCTCAGCTGAGAGTGATGAAAAAAATTTAAGAAACTTAGAAAACTATTCTTGAAAGCATCATTGAAATAGCTCAATATGAGGAAAAGGTTAGCTTTCCCAGAAGTGAGGAGATATTTGCTGAGGCTCCTACCCTGAACCACAGGTGACATCTTGAAGGAAAAATCCAGCTTTTGGTGTGATAGTAGGCAGTGACATATGGCTCCGAATCTGGGCCTCACCATGTGTAGTGGTGGTAGCCCACTGTCAGCACAAGTATGGAGACACTGCAAACATCCTGAATTAAGTGTATGAAATGCAAAATAAATGTAGAGAAGAAGAAGAAATATCACAGACAGGACTAACAAAAATGAGGGAAGTAAAAAGCATAAACCCCACAAATCAAGCCATGCTAAATATTTATTATTTGAAAAATAAAATTGGGAAGCTTCTGGTGAAAATGATAGAGAAAAAGGAAAGACAATACAAACATTACTATTAGACAGTTTTCTTTCTGGTAATGGTGTACTCAGTGATTCAGACAAATCTCAGACTGTGAAAACCAGAAAGTGTGGATCCCATCCTTCCAACCTGCAGCATGCACACATATGCATGGTCACACACACACACACACACACACAGACTTTGAACACATCAGAGAACTAATGACATAATATAGAGATGTTGAGGTTAGGGGAGGATAGCAATTTAAGGGATTTGATCCTGATGTTTGGAGGCTTGCCAATTCCAAAAGGCTGAGTAGAGAGATTCACAGCTGCTGTGGGTAGTTTCTTGTGGCTACATGGACAGGAAACAGATTCCAGTATCCTCTGAGGATAGGTGTGATTTGGAAGTTTAAAGATGGCACCTAGTAAGGAGTAAACTGGAAATATACAAACAGTTCCTGGACCAACAGCTCAATTTCTAATTGTCCAATATATTTTGCTTTGGGGGACTCTGAGTTGCATGATTATAGGCACCTGTCATAAACAAATGTGATTCTCTCTGAAAAAAAACTTACATCATTCTAATCCTACAAGTAATTTGGCCAGTAATGGTACATATGCATGGTACATATGCATGTAAATATTAGTCAGATACAAAATGAGCTTAGACAACATTAAAAAAAAAACTTCAGCAAGAAATAACACATGAAAAGTACATATCCATAGAGATTCCAGATACTGGATTTATGAAAATCATTAAAATTTTTTTTTCTTACTAAGTAGAAGATAAAATTTGTGAGTGAAAATTTTATCAGGTAACTGCAAATTATAATAAATATGAAAGAAATTCTTTAAGTGACAATGTCAAAACTAAGATTTCAGTGGACTTGTTGACATCAGATTTCACTCATTTAAGAGAAAATTAGTGAACAAAATAGATCAGGATTACTGTCCAGGTTGAACCTCAGAGAGACAAAAGATGTAAATTAGAGAGAGGATGTATTATTATATTATTATTACTATAATTTTATTATAGTAATATTGGGTTAAAGTTGAAGAGGTCTAAAAGGTGCACAGGCAGAGCATCCAGGATGAGAAAAACTGGAATCAAAACAAGGATTCTCAATGGATGAATAAGCAAAGTGTGGAATATACATACAATGGATTATTATGCCAGTGGGTGGATCTTGAGGACATTTGTGAAGTGAAATAAAGCAGTTACTAAAAGACAGAGATCATTTATGTGAGATAATTAGAATGGTCAAAAGCACAGGGACAGAAAGTATTATGGTAGTTGCTAGAGGCTGAGGAGGGTGAGAGAATGGTGAGTTACTATTTGATAGTAAAGAGTTTCAGTTTTACAAAACAGAAGCTCTCTCACAGGGTGGGCTGCCAACGATGGGGTGTATTTGGTATCACTGAGCTGCATGCTTAAACATGTTAAAAGCAGCTTAAGATGTTAAAAGTAGGTTTGTGTTCATTTTATCACATATAAAAGATCAGTTAAAGATCTCTTATTGTTTAAAAAGGCATCAGCTAGAAAAAATATTGATTAGTAGGATACATAAAATTTAAGGCCATCTGTTGATGAAAAAACATCATTTAGAAATGAAAAAGTATGCCACACGCTGAATGGAAGGTATTTGTGATGCAAATTTATGGACCCATGGGTCAATGTCAGATTATATACAAAATACCCAGAAGCCTGTGGATAAAAACAAAATGGTAAATCAATAGAAAATGGGCAAAAATTATAAACTTTATTAAGTTTTTCCAGTTGGCCAAACACTTGCAAAAAAATGCTTAATATGACCAGAAGATGGAAAAAAATCAACCATACAGAGATACCATACACTTCCACAAGATTAGGGAAAATTGAAAAGTCTTACAAATAGTAACTGGTAGTGTTGGGCATTGAACTCTCAGACAATTGCTAGGAAATGGCATCATGTAGTTTTCACTATATACATGCTCTACCCATCAATTTTACTTGTGTTGTATATATATTTGTGAATTGAGCAGATGTGCAGAATTATTCGAAGAATTATTTTAAATAATGACACAGAAAAAAGTTCTGGAAATAGCCCATGGAATGTTCTGGAAATGTCAATCAACACCAGATTGGATAGTGTATTCACAAAGGACTTTCATACAGAAATGAAAATATCAGAAAAATGGTTACTCTAACAAGTGGGTTACTCTCACAAATGTGCAAAGGAAGCTGAAAGAAAGTGATTTAATTCATACTGTCCTCACACACAAGAAATACTAAACTCTAGTATTCAGGGTTGCATATTGGGTAACAGAAGTATAAACAAAAGCTAATAATGAACATCAGGAAGGCAGTTACTTTTTGGGGTGTCTGGCAGTGTTGGTATTTTTATTATTTTTTTTTTTGTCAGTGTTGGGACTACATTGCTGTTTGCTACATAACATTTTGAACTGTATACTATATTCCTTGTCTTTTTAAAAACTGTGTCCACGTTGGACACTTTGAAAAGTTTTCAAATCATGCATCAATTTGGCTTAATTAACGCTATGCAACACCTAACAACCAAGATAAGTTAGAATAATGGTGCTGCAGTTTGGGCTTTTTAATATGAGATTCAAATCCTGGCAACACTGCAAATAGGAGATGCTAACAAGGGGTGGGATGGGTGGTGTTCTTTTCCAACTCAGGTGATTAGACTGCTCACTTGGGCAATCTGGTCAAATCCAAAGTTTCAAGAAGTCCCTTTTACATTCCTGCCCTTCATGACATAAACAAGCCATGAGACCATCCCTTCTGCCATGGGTTCCATTGCCCAAAGTAAGAAAAATAATGAAACAAGGCCCAGTATTTTTCTATGTAAAAATTAGTGACTAGTGAAACTATATAGGATGCTAGCCTGCTTCACTACCGTTTTAAATTGATACATATGATCTCGATGTGCTATCAGGTCCTTTGAAACCAGAAGAGAAAAATGACTAAGCTTTAAGCAGAAACCTCAGGGTGAAATTGGGACACTGATCTTACCAGGTAATAGAAGAGCCATCTTCCAGGAGTCCCTTGACTTCTTCTCTGCATCTCTGCTGGTGCTCAGGATACTTTGCCATGCAGTAAAGGATCCAGGAGATGGCGCTGGATGTAGTATCATGTCCTGCAAACATGAAGGTTTTCACTTCGGCTATGACATCTGCTTCAGAAAAGACTTGTTTGTTTTCACGCTAAAAAGACATGATGATGATTTGTATTAAATGTTGACTATGTAGGTAGTCATATCCTACAATCATAGCACTGATCATAGAAAAAAGTTAATGCTTTCAAATTCAAAATTAACTTATTGAATATGTTTTGATTTTAACATTTTACTATTTTCAAAACTTAGTTAGATTTATGGCCAAACACTGGGTTTTATAAAAAAAATACCTTGATGGTTCAGGGTAATATGGTGGCAGAGCTATGAACATGGGGAGAAATGAATTACTGTACAGAAATGAACAATGATGTTAGAAAATTGAAAAAAAATTTTTTTCAAAAATAAAATTCAAAAAACTCTAAAAATCAATGGAATTCAATTGGGTAGAATGAATCAAGAATCCTATAGATGTTCATATCTTTTGCTATAGCAATTCTACTTAAAGAAATAAACTCTAAGAAAATGTTTTAAAATTGCACAAGAAATATATATAAAAGATATTTAATATTGCAGTAAAAAATTGGAAAGATCTCAAGTGGCCAACAATAGAGACAGGTAAAATAAACTTTGAACCACCCATTAAATGAGAATAATGCAACAATTATGTTCCTGAATAATTTCTTGCTGATAACAGGGAAATTTATGTCTCAGTACTCTTAAAAAATAGGTATTAGGAATACATATTAAATAGAGAATGCATGAAAGAAGATTCTTATATAAAGAAATGTGATTGCAGATAATTTTTATTCCCTTTATTCCTATTCAATTTTTAAATAGTGAATCCATATACTTTTATAACCAGAATATGCTATTTTAAAAGTCATCATTCAACTTCCATATCCCCAGTGCCTCCTTCATACCCTTGATTTAAAATTTGATTTGGAACTTCCTATGATTGAGTTGGCTGACACAATGAACCCTGTGTCCAAAGAGTAGTGTTTGTCCCTTTAAATAATTCAGTGCTATTTAATTCAGTACATATTTACTAAACCCTGATCAATGAGGGCAGAAATTCTTGTTTAACTCGGAGTATCCTTATGGTACAATGAAAAGAGCAAGTGTTTTTTTTCTCAAGGAGAATTGTCTCAAATCTTAATTTTGTTTCTTTCTAGGTATGTGACCTTGAGTAATTGACTCTATAGTTTGAGTCACATCTTCTCATCACCCAAATAAAGCTAGTCAAAGTACCCCGCAGGGTTATTCTAATAAAAGTTGGAGATTCTCAGCACATAAGCAAAGTTAGTAAGTGGTAACATGTCAGGGTTTTTATGTAGATGGATTAATTTGATCCTTACGGAATTGCTGGCCTCATCAGCAACAGTGGTCACATATACATATATGTGACTGTTAAGTATGATTGTTTATAGAAATCTTCTGATTTAATCTGCCAACTTCATGAAAATAGAACATCTCCACCTCATTTGCAGAGTAAGAAATGGACTCTGCGATGTGAAGTCCTTGTTTAAAGTCAAACGGCAAGGAGGCAGTAGACACTGTGTTTGAGCTTGTCTACCTAAACACCTTGATGTCTAGGTTTCTATCACAGCTACCCACAGACTTTTCATGAGCTAATTACTAAGCACTGTCTTAGTCACTAAGGAATAGAAATACAATGTGCCCTAATCTTCTAGACAGGAGTTTTCAAAACTCTACATATGAATCACCTAGGGGATAATTAAAAAAAGAGTCTAATCCCTGGGATTGGAGTAAGGCCTGAGATCCTGTTCTCAGGCTTTACCAATGTTTCTGGTCTATGGACCACATATTTAGGAAGAAGTTTCTAGACCTTGGAATGAAGTAGGTAGTTACCCAAATAACTAAGAAGTATATCACAGCCTGCAAAGCCCTAGGAGGACAAGGAATCATATCTTCACAAGATAAATTACTGAATTTATGTATCAGTCAAGTCAAACAAATCTAACACATTTATTTGTTATTTTAGTTATATTCCTCTTATGTTCAGCTATTTAGCCTAGTGTTTTAAAAGTTTGGAGACTTACTCTGGCATTCAAAATAATGTCCAGAAAATCATTGTATCTCTTCCGAGTAGTATCTTGCTTTAGCTCATCCTTCAGTAATTCTTCCCGATCCTGGATTACTTTCTCTGGGGGGTTGGGGGGGGAGATATTAATTTTGATTACCCTGGTTCTTAGTCCATTGAAGCCAAATACAGTTCAGGATGCATTACTGAGATTCTCTTAGCTTAAACTGTCTTTCTGAGTTAGTGATGTTTGATACCTTAAACTATACTTTTCCTTTAAAATGGGCCTATGCCTGACCAAGATATTTTGAATCATATCTTTTATTAAATAAGGAAGTTTCAAAGTAACACACAGGGCTGTTGCCAAGATTGGAGGAACTGGGAATACAAATAGAGTGCATAAGTTGCAAAATTGGTTCATATTGTTAGGTGTTATTTCTAACCTGTGAGTGAAGTTTCTACAATCTATTCATTATATAAAAATGAATAGGTTCATTTTAAAAGAAATGCTTTAGTATAGGATGAGATATTATATCTAATGGTAGAACTTGGTGTGGTTATCACTTTGAGTGGCAGAAGTGAGAGGAGGAAGAAAAACTGTAGAGAGGAGGCTAAAAGGAAATCTCTTCTGTTTTGTAATATCAAAACTGCAAATGGGCAGGTGATTCTTTTGTCTCAGTCATATATCAGTTCTGCTCCCTTAGGCTCGATTGGGTCAACACAATTAATTTATTAGCTCTTCATTTTTCCTGTGAGTGTTTAGGCAAAAAGTTGCTTGTAGTAACCTAATATAGCACATTCCATCACTCTGTTGTTCCTATATGTGTCTATCTTAAATGATAGCTGTGGAATCTAACTCATTTAAATCTTTATAAGTGCCTTTCTGGTCTTGCTTTGTGTGCTGATATATTGACAAAGTTATTTATATCTTACTGTAGATATGCTTTTATAACTTTCATAAGGAAGATATGAGAATTAATTTCTGTTGAGCTCCTGCTAGTGCTACGAAATGTTCTTAATGGCTATATATAACATTACCACACTATAAACTATTCAGTGTAGGCAGTATTGTATCTAAATTACAATTAAGAACAAAGAACATTTATTCACACAGCGATTCACTAGTTGGATTTATCTAGTTTCTGTCAACAAAGTAAGTCAAGTTAAATCTATTATGCTAACTTGAGTAGGTAACCCTGACTACATTCATTGCCAGCCTGGAATTTTCATCTGAAAAAAGGGGAATAAAGTTGCTTTCCAACAACAATTTGTCACGGACAAATTCATAAAAGAAATTCCTCAGGGAGTTTCAAAAAAGAGGAAATGATCTCCAAAATAGAAAAAAAACCACAAATAAATAAACAAATAAACAACTACAGAAATGTACATTGGAATAAATAGCATTAGAAAGTGTGTGTGTAGGCCAGTGGAAATGAATGTTGACTATTAGGCAGTAATAACAATTTCTTCTAGGATTTAAAGCATTCATAGATTTAAAATACACGACTGCAGTATTTTAAAAGATAGAAGTAGATAGAGTTCAAATATAGAGTTTAAAAAAGATAGGTGTAAATAGAATTCAAATGTAAATAGAGTTTAAAAGATAGAAAGGAGTAAATAGAGTTCAAATGTTGTAACATCCTTGTATAATCAAAGAAGTGTCTTTGTGTCTAATAAGTGTCTAATAAATAATGAAAGCTATATGTTGTAAATTCTACCTTAACCACTAAGATAGATGAAGGTAAAATTTGCAAGTTAAAACAGGATACTATAAAGTGATTTAGTAATTCAAAATAGTTAATAAAAATAGATTATATAGAAAACAAATAGTAATATGGTAGGTTTAGACTCAAACTTACTTCAATAATTGCATGAAATATAAATAGATTAAATACACCAACTAAACCACAAAGATTTTCAGACTGAATTGAAAGCAAAACCTAGATATATATTGTCTATAAATATAAGGACACAGAAATGTAACATACAAGGATAGAAAAATATCCTATTAAATTACTGAGCAAAGGAAAATAGGGATTGTTTATATTAATATCAAATGAAGCAGATTTTAAGATTAGAAGCACTATAAGAGAAAAAAAGGCATAGTTCATCATGATAAAATGAAAACTGGGAAAACAGAACAATTCTAAGTGGACAGGCAGATTGAGACCATGCTAAATCTCCAATGGATTGCGAGGGAATACTCAATGGGTATCTATGTTGTTTGATAAACTGAGCAAAGTATCTGTCACCTGAGCACAGTATGTGCTACCTGTGCACATTTGAATAAATACACCTGGATTTATTCATGCTGCTTTGTTATCCTAAGAAATTTGTCTCTTTGTTCTTTTGTTTTTCTTCACAACTGAAGCCACAGCATAACATAGGGAGCAAATACAGCGATGTATGCTTACTAGTTCTGACTCCATACATTATGACGCAGATGTGTACTCAGTAATGCAGTACTCTCTACCGATCATTTTTGTAGCGCATTAATTCTGAATTAACTTCTGAATTATGGTTATGCCCTATGCTCACAACAGAAACATCTTTAAACAGGCTCTGTCAACACAATAAATAAGGGGTGTCAGGCAACGGGAAGCCCAGGACTTACCTGTGTACCTGTGAACAATTTGGTTAGATTTAGAAAAGAGTTGGCCGGCAGAGGTGAATCTGAAAATCAGGTCATTACGATATAGAAACTTGAGTGGACGTTTGAGGGTGAGATTGTTGAGGTTGATTGTAGCCTCCTGGTACAAGCTGAAAGTACTGGAAGAGGAGAGATGAGGTGTCATCTTAGTAGGAAACAAATCTACTGGTGAGTAAGTATTTTCTTTGGTTACTTACCTGTCGGTCTGCAGGCTGCCCAGGTGGCTGAAGGCACACTTCATGAAGGTATCCAGAGTCATCAGAGAGACATGTTTGGAGATCTCTAAATATGGATCCTGGGCAGTGAGCTTCTCCCACTTGTCCTGGGGCAGGAGAGCACATGCATGTCAATGTCCACTTGTTCCTGATTTTTAAGTTCTTTTATATTCCTTGGTCAAGAGTGTGCTCAACATGGGGTCTTGAATTTAAATCTCTCTCTGCCGGTAATCTGCCTATGATCTTGAAAAAACTGAATGTTTCTGTTGTGGGCATAAGGCATGGCCATCACTTAGAAGTTAATTTAAACTGTTTAAGCTCTACATCTCAAAGTCTGTACTAGTAAAATGAGGACAAATATCTAAGTTATAAGTACAATTATGAGAGGATATAAGGAACCTGACATATAATATATGCTTAATAAGGCATTTATTATCACCATGTCAATTTTACTTTGATTTCAATTGGGAGATGGGTGTGGTGACAAATGTCAGAAGTGATAGTAGTGAACAAGGGACCAGTCAGAACGGGCTTAAATCCAAATTTTAAGCCAGGCAACTGAAAGGTAACTTTCATGTCTTGAGCCTGTTTCATTAACTCTTTATACATAGGACTGAGGTCCTCTGTGTTGATGCTTGGTATCTAATGAGTGATTGATAAAGACTGCTACTGTTATTTTCTCAGTATCTGCAACTTCTGTGTTGTGCCAAATCACACAATCACACTGGAAAGCTTCTGTCTCCTTCAACACTTCCTTGGACCTAGCTTACAGGTCACAGAGTTCAGCCTGAAATTACAAGGTCTTTTCTCACTGGGTATGAAGTCAGTTTTGGTTGCTTCTCTCCACTTAGATTTGTGAATATTCTTAGGCTCAATGTTATCACACTCATCTTTCTCAGGACGACTGAAACAAATTTTGGCTTTGAATGTCTGTGGCCCCCCAACCTCCAAGAGGGGAGACATGGAGACTGTCTTCTCTATGGGTTATATACGGCTTCATGAAGCTTCTGCCCTGTTCCTCACGCAGAAGCTAAAGCTCCATCCCCACCATGCTAGTACCCTTCTCTCTGTTTAACACCCATATCTATAAATCTTGCTGGAAAACCAAGCCCTGGTTGCAGTCACTTTCCTTAGGAAGTCTTTCCAGATAGCTCCTGAACATGGGACTCTCTGCTGTATTGGCATTCCTACCCTTATTGTTGTCTGAGGCATAAGACATGGTGCTTGACCCTTCTGCCTTGTATTCTCGCAAAGAGTTAATGGGATTCATTCATTCACATTCATTCACACAAGTAGCTTTTATGCATACCTACTCCAAATCTATCCCAGTGACAAGCTATATAAATTTGGCAGGCCTTCATGATATTCATGGCCCAGAAATAATGTAATCCCATACAGTGACTGTAAGCCAAGATCTGAGGGGCTGAGAATTTCAGCTGTGACTGATAGAAACTCCCTCCAGAACCTGATAGGACTCTCTCGTCTCTTACCAGCATCACCTGTACACTCTCAGACATTGCAGTGATGAAAATTTTCAGTATGTTTATGGTGAAGCCAGACTTCACAATCTTGCGATGCTGTTGCCACGCAGAACCATTCAGAGTCACCAGTCCTTGGCCTTATGAAATGAGAATGAGATATATTCATGTTGCAGGTCAGAGAAGTGCAGGAAGACTGAGAATGCAGGCAGCAACCCTGTTGATGTTGCTGAGAAAAGTCAGAGTGAAGGAGCATGAAGGAATGAGTGAATGGATATAACTCTGTGGGAAGTCATTGCAAACTAGAAAATTAGTTTGCACATGTAATTTGAAAAGAAGCTCCACTTGTCTTGTTTGAAGATGAGATACATCAATGTCTAGATGAGTAGATCCAAATTTAAATTAGATAAGAATTATCTGAGGAGCTTGTTAAAGGCAGATTCCTGTGCTTAATTTCTCAGAGTCACTAATTGGGGTGGACACAGAATCTCTTGACTCATAACAAGGATCCCAGCCTGTACTGGTCCATATGTTTAGGAAGATTGCCTTAGGCTGACACAAACTTCAAACCCAAGCAATGGAGAGAGTCATCTTAAGCAAATCTTTACAAGAATAGCTTCTTCTAGGTCACCATTATCTTTGTCATCAGATTGAAAAAAGAGCCTTCCTTTTTCCAGGATCCTTGAGTGGAAACTTGTTAAGGATAGCAACATTGGTATAAAAGGGGAGAAAATGACAGAAAATGTAGCCCCAGGCTACTTCTTTTTCTACCTCTATGCCCAGTTATATCAGCAGTAATGACCACTTACCAAATAGACAGAATAAGAGGAAAAAAATAAAGCATAATCAAAATTGAACAAAGACTTCTGAGGCAAAAGTAGGTGAAAATGGAGGTGAGAATGGAAAAGGAAAATTTGGTGGTTACCAGAATGGTCTCCTCTCCTGGGCTCATATAGAAATAGATCAGAAGATATACATACCAATCCAGGATTCTAAGAATTTGTAGGAAACATTACACTTGGGATCTGCAAAGAAAACAAAAGATGACCGGTGAAGGTCATCAGCTAATGAGAGAGAAGTTCTCTATTTTTATATACATCAGAGGAACACAAATAACCATGGTGCAAAATGAATGGTGGCTACTTCCTTGGTCCCAAGAGTCTCAGGCAAAGTCAAGAAAGCCACAACTATAGAATGAGGCAACTTGTTTACTCTCTCTAACCACAGCACCAGGAGCTACAATGTTATTGGAAATAGAAGTAGGAACCAGAGTTTGATTTCCTTTATGGAAACTGAAAAACCTGTAAGAGGAATAGTGAGGAGAAAACTCAGCCAGTGGCTGGTCTCATAACCAACTCAATGGTAGATGGTAGAGCTTTCTAGACGTAACCCACTGATTCAATTTGGTAGTAGAAGGTGAAATTTTTCAAATTCCATCTGTAAGTGGGGGTTTTGTTGGAGCCCAAGACTTAAAAAAATTTTTTTTGTATGTATGTATGAACTCTGTCATGACATTTTAAAGCTTTAATTTTAGCTTTAATCATAGAATTACATATAAACAAGATGACAGATCATGTCTTGAGATATTCTGTAGACTTCACCTTTGTAGGAATTGTTTGTGAAAGATGGAGAAATATGAATTAGAAAGAAGAAATTAGAAGGAAGAGTGGGTTCACACATCTGAGAAAACAAGAACCATTGTTCTTCATTCTGCTGAAGTGTTTAGGCTTTATACAGGATAAAGACAGAGAAGTGAAAATTGGCAGGAATCATATGAGCATCTAGAAAAGGAGTATTGTTGACATAAGATTAACTTTCTTTTTTTTTTTTTTGAGACTAGGTCTCGCTATTTTTGCCTGTGGAACCGCAGGTTCACATTACCCGGGGTCCCACAGACTCAAGCAATCCCCAGCCTCAGCTTCCCAGAGAGCTAGGATTATAGGAGCGAGTCACCACACCCAGCTATATATTTTTGGAACTGGGTCTCACTATGTGCCCCCGGCGGGACTCGAACTGCGATCCCTGGCCCTGGCCAGCGGCTTTCTAGGCTGCCGCTTACAGGCATGCGCCACCATGACTGGCCCATAAGATTAACTTTCTATAAAAGCATGGATGATATAAATCTATAAAATAATTTGAATTCAGAATCCTAGCATCTGAGAGGAAAAAGGATACTTAAGGACTGCCACTCATCCACACTCCAATGGGCTCTTTCTCTTCTGTACACATATAAATGTATACTGGAATATAAGACCACTGCCATTTGGATGTCTCCCTTTTTGTAATTCACAGGTACTTTAGCCTCAGGAATTCCAAATCAAATCCATCCCTTCCCCGTCAGGTTGTCTCTTCTTTCTCTATTCTTTGAAAGACACTATCATATTTTTTATTTCCCCTACTGCAAATATGAACCCTTCCTTAAATAATTCCTCTTCCTCATCTACCATACCTACTTGTTGGGAGGTAATCCTAGCATTTCTTAATATCTTCTGAATAAGTATTGACAGCATTTTTCAAGGATGTTTGCCGAATTGCTTGGAAAGAGCATATATGCCTATATTTCAGACTAATCAAGCGTCTTCTTTCCCTTTTTAGATACAGTGCAAGTTAATAAAGAATAACATCTAGCAATGATATTGATGAAAATGGTGATGTAAGAATCACCCCAGGTTCTCCCTCTTCAGAGTAACAAAAAAATCCAGCAAAAGCTATCCTAAACTTGCTTAGGATAAGCAAGTTTATCACAATTCTGGAAGGCAGTCAATTATAGCAATCAACTGAACACTTGATCAGGAGAAAGGTCATTGAAACTGGCTAGAAAAAATTTGTGGCATATTATTGTAGCCTTATTTCACACTCCTCTCCAATGCATGTTATCTTTTAAAAATTTATATTATTTTACCTTTTCCTTTTTACAATGGTGTGTTTCTTTTGTCATTGATTACATGTATATATCTGTGTATATATGCATATTTTTACATATCTTACATATTTTTACATATTTTACATCACTGTATGCCCTGAGGTCCTCCCATCAACATATCACCCTCTGAACCATCTTCCTGATCCCTTCTCATTCCTCTCCTGATTTCACCCTCTTTCCCTTCCCCTTCCTTGCTGGATGCTTTAGCTCTGTTGTCAGTTTGTTAGTTTTAACTTTTTCTTGTCCTTTTGTTTGTTTACCCTATGTCCCACATATAAGTGAGGCCATCTGGTATTTATCATTGTGAGTGGTGAGAGACAATAGTCCTGAGGATTTCAAGGTGTGGTAGAAGGCTCAGGAAAAGTCTATTACATGGGAAGACCACATTGCTTGGAAATGAACCAGGTCACCCTCCATAACAGCCTTGTATGGAGCTTATATCCAGAAGCCAAGGGGTTTCTCCTTCAACACTGTCAGTGGTTTCCCTTCAACATCCTTCCATCTGTCTTTCCCTTGTACTGATACCCCAGGACATGCTCTCTGTATTGCTTTGAGCTGTGGGTCCCTCTTTGTTTTTACCTTTTCTGCTCAGCAGGGTTTGGGCATACGCCGGATCATAGATAAGGAAGAACACATTAAAGGGTCCATACCACAGGGGTACAGCACATGGGTATTTTGCAACCAGGTCACCTAGCTTCTCAAACTCTTTTTTTGGGTAAATCTGTAACAAGAGAGTTGTGTGAATTAGTAATGATAGCAATTCAGTTCCCCCTCTGATGGTCCATTAGCTAAGTTCAAGTCTCGTAAAACATCTCATCAGGCAGGGTTATCCTCTGCTAAAGGTGAATATTCTCCTTCTCTGAGTATCTTCACCTCTGAGAATCTTTCTGACACCAGAACAGGTCACCCTGAGTAGTAAGGTAGTGAGGCAATAATAACAAAAACCAGCTTTTTGGAGCATTATGTAACCAATGTTTTCAGACCTCTTTGATTTTCACAAAGAAAATCTATGCTGTAGGGAAGACAGTTATTTTTATTCCCATTTTTCCAGAGGAGAAAAGTGAAAACTAATAGAAAGGTGCAAATTTCTGATGTTAAATGCCTTCTGTGTGACAGAGGTGAAATTTAAACCCTAGTCTTCTGATTCAAAGACCCTTACTACTGGGAGGCCGCTGAGTCTTCTGCAGGAAAAATAGGACTGGCTGGGTGGTAACAAGATATGCCATGATGCCTAAAAAACTGGAAATAGGGAAACATTTAGCAAATGTTGCCATGCTGATAAGTGATTAGTTTTCTCACACCAACTACTATGGTGTAGATTACACTGTCTACAATGAGCTGAGTGCTCTTCCTGAAGCACAAACATATCTCATGGCACATCTCCACACATGTTCGAATTTCATGGCTCTTCATTAATGGCCCACTGGAGCAGACAGTCTGAACTTTTGCCTTTACCGTCACACTGCCTGACCCTGATGAGGCTTCAGCCCACCATTAGTCAGCTGCTCTTTCCTTCTGGAAGATAAGATTCAGACGAAGACCCAGTTGAATCTTCCGCTGGAGTGCCAAGAAAAGCATTTAATAAGGGGACATTGGAACTGAAGCTTAGAAGACAAGTGGACAAGAAAATGTTAAAACTATCACTCTGACAACAGAATTAAAGTACACAGGAAGAGAGGGAGAGAGAGAGGGTGACATCAGGGAGGGGATGAGCACAAGAGATCCAGACCAAAGTTCATGAGTGACATGGAGGTGGGAGAACCTTGGGGGTATACAATGTTGTAAAATAAACTTAAATTTTTTTTAAATATTAAAAGAAAAAAAGACAAGTGGAATTTGACTGTGTGAGAGAACAGGTGATAGAATTGCTTAGATTGAACCTTGTGGGCAAAACTATAGAACCAAGGAAGAATCTTGTTTGTTACAAAAGAGAAAATGAATCACTGAGAATGGAGGGGAAGGCTGAGTTTGCCAGGAGATGTGGGACAGAACACCGTGCAGAGAACTTTCTTGCACAAGTTGCTTCATTCCTTGGGTGAAGAGGGTTCACAGAAAAACTGTAAGCAGGGACCTGATAAGTAATCTGTGTGACAATGATCTATCCAGAACTTTCTGGATTGCAGCAGTTGGTCCTGTGGAAGAGTTGGTGGCAAGACAATGAGACAGAGTGTGGGCTTTGGGGCCACACAGAACACAAGTTCAAATACCAGAGTGGCACGACTTGTTACCTAGAGTCTCAGGTCCTCACTTTCATTATGTATATGGTTGAAAAAGCCATATAGATTTTACAGGACTGGTATGGAAAGTCCAGTGGAATAGTAAACATAAATTCTTGACAGGAAATATGCTTGCTAATCGTTTACCACTTTTCACTCTGTTTACATTTCCTCACTCAGGCTTTCTCTGCCCTGAAAACAGAGATGTCTCATGTATATTTTATGCATTTCCGGCAGCTTCTCTTTTTTCTAGCTTGCTAAATGTTTCCCTGTTTCCAGTTTCTTAGGCATTGTGGCATATCTTGGTATCACCCAACCAGTCCTAATTTTCCACCCAGAAGACTCAGTGGCTTCTGATTAGTAAGGATCTTAGCTGTGAAGTACAAGACTAGGGTTTAAATTTAACCTGTCACATAGGATGCATTTAGCATCAGAAATTTGCACCTCTATATTAGTTCTCACTTTTCTCCTCTGGAAAAATGGGAATAAAAATAACTGTCTTCCCTACAGCATAGAATTCCTTTGTGAAAATAGAAGAGGTATGAAAACACATCATATATTACTTAATGCCCCACAAAGCTGATTTTTATTATTAATATATTACTACACAATACTCCATGTCTGTTACCTCCTCAGCTCACTTCCTCTTCTCACCTGCTTGTGCCCATATAACCAATGTGCAGGGGGGCTGGTGAAGAGGTGCAAGCTTTTGAGCAGCCATCGCCTCCACAGGTACAGCCTGGCTGTTTGTAGTAGCAGCAGGGACACACAGAGGATGAACAGCGAAGAGAAGCCATGAGTCAAAAGTTGTTGAAACCAGGAGGGTGTCATCCTTTTCAGAGGTGCTGAGTTTTGAAGAATCTGGGAGAACTGAGGATGCCTCCTATCTCAGGTCACTCATAAATGCAAGGGAGATGCCTTTGGGCAATAATGGGTTCTTCCAAATAGTGTGTTTAGGGAAGGAGGAAAAGAGAAGAAAGAACTGAACCTGCAGGGTTAAAATTATTGGGATTTTAGTCAGTTGGCCTGCTTTCCAGAAGAACTAGATTTTCAAACAGAGGCCACATGCATGGCTGTTAGTAGTACCCACTTAGGGATTATAATGGTATGTCAACTAGAGTCCCAGCTACTCATCCTTTATGTACCTTCATCCACTCTTTATAAGACATTTTCTCTTCTTCTTGATCTAGATTATTAAAAATGGATTTTTAAAAAATAGTAGTTTCAGGATAATTGAGCAGGAAGTACAGTGTTCCATATAGACTCCATCTGTCCCTGTAAGTCACAACCTCCTAACACACAGTACACATCTTTAATGGGGAAAAACTGAAACCATTTCCATTAAGACCAGGAACCAGGCATGGATGCCCACTCTTGCCACTACTTTTCAACATAATACTGGAAGTTCTAGCTAGGGCAATAAGGTAAGAAAAAGATATAAAGGATAAAAGGAATACAAATAGGGAAAGAAGAAATGAAACTATCATTATGCAGATGACATGATACTTAATGAAGAGAACCACAAAAAAATCCACAGAAAACTAATTGAAACAATAAACCAGTTCAGTAAGGTAGCTGGTTACAAAATCAACACACAAAAATCAGCAGCCTTCTTATATGCAAAGAATCAGTCAGAAGAACAAGAAAATTAAAAACAAAAAACACACTCCATTTACCATCACACCAATGAAAAGAAATACCTGGGAATAAACCTAACAAAAGATGTGAAAGACCTATACAAAGAAAATTACAAAATATTGTTAAAAGAAATAGAAGAAGATATAAAGAAATGGAAAGACATCCCCTGTTCATGAATTGGAAGAATTAACATTATCAAAATAATCATGTTGCCAAAAACAATCTACAAATTCAATGCAGTTCCAATAAAATTTTCAATGATATTCTTCAAAGAAATAGAACAAAAATTGCTGAAATTTATATGGAATAAAAAAAAAAGACTTCCTATAGACAAAGCCCTCCTGATTAAAAGAGGAAAAAATGGAAGTATTATATCCCAACTTCAATTATATTACAATACCGTTACAATTAAAACAGCATGGTATTGAAACAAAAATAGACACACAGACCTATGGAACAGAATTGAATGCCCAGAAATAAAGCCACACATGAATGGTCAACTAATCTATTACAAAATGACTATAAACATATATTGGAACAAGGATATTCTCTTCAGTAAATGGTGCTGGGAAAACTGGATTGCTATATACAAATAAATGAATCTAGACTATTCCTTTATCATATACAAAAACCAACCCAAATGGATAAAACCAATCAAAATGGATAAAAGACCTGGATATAAGACCTGAAATCATAAAATACAAAGAAGAAAACATAGGTAAAACACTCCATGAACCTATACCACAAAATCACCTTTCAGAACACATCTATATATGCAAAGAAAATGAAAGAAAACATAAACAGCTGGTACTACATCAAACTAAAAACTTCTGTACAGCAAAAGAGACAATAGCCAAAACAAAGAGAGACCAAAGTGAATGGGAAACAATTTTTTGTACTCTACTGACAAGGGTCTGATATCAAAGATCCACAAAGAACTCACACAACTTAACAAAAATGAAGTGAAAAAGCCAGTCAAAAATGGGGGAGAAGAGCTTAAAAGAGACTTCTCCAAAAAGGAAATGCATCAGGCCAAAAGGCATATGAAAAAAATGCTCAACATCACTTACAATCAAGGAAATGCAAATCAAAACCACAACGAGAAGCCACCTTATGCCAGTGAAAATGGCCCATAAAAAAAAAAAAAAAAGGCAATGAGAGCTGTCATAGATGTGAAGAAAAAGGAACACTCTTACACTGCTGATGAGAATGCAAACTGGTTCAACCATTATGGAACACTGTGTGAAAAACCCTCAAACCACTGAAAGTAGGACTGCTACTTTTGGGAATCTACACAAAGGATACCAAAACACTAATTCAAAAGGAAACCTGTATTCAGATGTTTATTGAGGCATTATTTACAAATAGCCATAATTTGGAGTCAACCCAAATGTCCCCAAACTGATGAATGGGTGAAAAAGTTTTTGTTGTAGTATATTTACACTATGGAATATTATCAGCAATCAAAAGAGACAAATTTGAAACATGGATGGATAACCTGGATGGATCTAGAAGGAATCATCTTAGTGGAAATAAGTCAGAAAAAAAAGACAAACTTGAATTGTCTCACTTATAGGTGGGATATAGGGAAAAAAGTTCAAAATTAACAAGCTGATAGCAGAAATTAAGCAAGCAGCAAGATGGGGGAAGGAGGGAGAAATTGGGAAAGAGATGAACACAAAAGATCAAGATGATGGTTCACAGTGATATGGTAGTGGGAGAACCCTGGGGAATATAACTATGTAAAATATATATTATATGTATATATATAAATATATAAATACATAAATATGTAAACAATAAAAATAAAAAACAAAAAGTCATGACCTCCTCTGCTATCAACATCTCATACCAGATGATACATTTGTTACAAACACCAAATCTGCACTGACATGTCACTATGGCCCAAAATACCATAGTCGACATTAAAGTTCACTCTTGGTGCTGTATATTCTATGGGTATTGAGAAATCTCTAATTACACATATCTACTATTATTGTGTTTTATAGGATCCCTGCTTTGAAAATCCTTCTGTCTCCATCCTCTGACAACCTTTGATTTTTTCATACTTCCAGAGATTTACCTTTCCCAGAATATCACATAATTGGAATAACATAGTATGT
This sequence comes from Uropsilus gracilis, assembly GCA_004024945.1. Classification (NCBI taxonomy): domain Eukaryota; kingdom Metazoa; phylum Chordata; class Mammalia; order Eulipotyphla; family Talpidae; genus Uropsilus; species Uropsilus gracilis. Next base: position 15,528 of record PVHY01003692.1, on the reverse strand, counting down.
AGTCTTTTCAGATTGGTTTCCAGAAACAACAGTAATCAAGAGAGAGATGTAATAGGAGAAACAAGTTGGAATGTTGAAAGGACACACATATAGTGAGGAATTTTCTGTGCTTTCCGCTCAGTTTTTCTATTGATCTAAAATTGCTCTGAAATTCTGGTCTATTTTTTTTAAAGCATGAAATGAGAAGTATTTGAGACAGCTCAAAGCAAACAGTGGAAAAGGACCATAAGAAAGAACTGGATGTATCCAACTATATTTGAAAATCTAAATTGATTTCTGCTTATGAAAAAAATGCTTAAAGCATTAAAAAAATGCTTAAAGAAGTCAAGACAAAGCCAAGATAGTTCATAAGCTAAGTTGTGAGCATAATTTGGCTATAATTGGCACTAATCCAAGAAATAAATGATCCATGAGAAAGCAATGGTGTCTTATTTAGACTGTCAGAGTCTCCTGCACTTTATTTGAAGAACCCTGAGGGAGAGGAGAAGAGCTGTAAACTCACTCCAAGGGGAAGTACATATTCAAATGAATATTAAGAACAAAATATCCTAAGAACAAAGTGTCCCTTAGGGGGAATGTGATTTCTGTTGGAGAGCTCAGAGATTCTTACTTTTCTTGCTGTCATTTTTTGACACGCTAGCTTCATGGTCAGCTCGTGCTGATACTGTTTTTATTTTAAAGGACCTGTGCCATTCCATATTTAACTGATAGCCCATTTGTTGCAGAGATCCCTTTAAGATCCTTTCTCCATTCCTACAGGAATGGAAATTTCAGTTGAGCACAGGTTGCCAACTAAATACAACATTACCCAGTCTCCCTTTTAGCTAAAGGTTTTTATGACTAGATTCTGAGCAGAGTTCTGAGAAGAAATGAGGTGCACAGCTCCTAGCTAATATCTTTGAAAGGAAAGAAAGGTTCAAGCCCTTCCATTCCTTTTTTCTATCCCCCCACTTGCTCGAAGGTAGATGTGGTGGATGGAAGTGGCTGCTATCAATCACCACCTGAAAACTATCTGTTGAAGCTGGAGAACAAGAGGGAGCCTGGGTGCTTAGACTTTGTAGAGAAAACTGGTGTGCTAGCTTTGAACCACCTACCTCTTCAAGACTTGTTTGTGAGAAATTTTTATCCTGTGCAACTACTCTATTTGGGGACCTTTTTGTTTGCTTGTTTGTTACAGTAGATATTATTGATGTGACTAGGGCTTTCTTTTCATTTTTCTTGCTTCAGATAGTCAAGATCAGTTTGCGTTCCCTTGGTAGGGGTAATAAACTTACCTTTTATTTCAGGGCCATAGTTTTGTTAACAAGTGGCTCAAGAGAAAAAGTTGTGTGGTTTCACACTTCATTACCATCTTTCCAGCCTCCGCTTCTATGTCACCTTCTTATGAAGGGTTTTCCTAACAACCCAATGTGAAGAAAGTTCACCTTGATGACTATCTAGCTCAACCAACTCATTTCCTTCAAGACGCTTACTACACTTGGCCATGATCTGTTTGTTACCCATCTTCCACTTTCCTGTCTGTTAATCCACTGAATCCTTGATGATTGCCACAACATATGTAATAAGCACTTAAACATCAAATGAGTCTGAAATTCATTAACATATTCCCATATAGGTTGCACAAGAGTTGCCATACCAGGAAAATATGTAGAATGTAATATTTCAAAGAATTCTTTATTATTTAAGAGAAAAAAAGAAACCACAAAAAAGTTTACCTATCTTGCTTCATGAAAATTTAGAAGTTTCGTATGTTAACACACACCATAAACACAAGTTTTTAAAAAGTAAAACAATGGGAAAAATTAAAAAGGGAAGTCACAATAAACATTGTTATCTACAATGTACAGAGAACTCACATGAATACAAGACTAAAACAATGGGCAATAAGTATTGTGCATAAAATAGCATATATTCAGTAATAGGAAAATATTTCAAGGAATTATAGTGCATCCATATTAAAGCATACTGAATATTTAGTATTAATCCTTATGGTTAGGAATGAGAGGTATTTTTAGTAAGTGAAAAATGCAAGAACAATATGAATATGATTCCATCTACAAAAATGTACACATACGTATATACACATGAAATGTATAGGAGAGTATGAAAGAATGCACACCAAACTATTCTGTTTTTAGGAAAAAATGGTAAGATGAGTTAGGGTAGGTATGGGCTACTTTAAGTAGGATTTTGACATTTTTTTACTCTACAGGCTTTTCTAGTGTTGGAAATCTTTACAGGAAGCTTACATTCACCTATAGTGTAATTTCCAAAACCATTTTAACAAGCAACAGAAAACATTAAAGTAACCTAGCAAACTTCATGGCATATTGCATTAACAGTCTGAATCAAATAGAAAAGATCTGAAAATTTCCCAGAATCATATAGAAATAGTTCTAGGTGACACACCGTATCACCTGGAAATGTTTTTTGGTAATGAGCAGCTCCACAGAAATCCCAATTCCCCCAGCCCACCCCTTTCACCATAATTTCATTCTTTCCATTTTCTCAGACCGTAGTTGTACTTCAACTTCAAAACAATTATAATTATTGTATCCTGGATCCTAACATTTGATGAGTTTCTTCAGGTACAGGTGCAGCCCATTTTGGGGTTTGAGGACAACGTGGGGCAAAATGACAAATGGTCTGGTGGGGTCTGGAGTTACTCTGAAGCGAAGTAGAATCAAGGCAATGGCCACTTTTAACTCAGCCATGGCAAAATGCTGCCCGATGCAGTTTCTACAAACAAGGGAAAGAAAGACATGAAAAATGATGTTTCTTCTTTCTAATAAGATACTAGAATAATAAATCTTATAGTCACTGTAAAACAACACTTTCCCACCGAATGCCAGGCAAACTACTGGATTTTGTATTTATATTGTTTCCTGCAAGATGTGAGCTGACAGGCTCCAAGGTCTTACCCTCCTATACAATGTGTGAGCTAAATTAATAAGAATTGTTTCTCCAGTAGGATCTAGTGGAAAACATGGTTATGCAATGTAAAACTATAGTTGATAACACTCTAGGTATAAGAAAATTTGCTAGCCGGGCACGGTGGCTTGTGCCTGTAAGCTTCAGCCTATGAAGCGGCTGAGGCTAAGTTCGAGTGCCGCCTGGGGCCCAAAGCAAGACCTAGTTCCAAAAAAACAGCGGGGCGTGGTGACGCACGCCTGTAATCCCAGCTACCTGGGAAGTTGAGGCTGGGGATTGCTTGAGTCCGTGGTACTCCGGGCAACATGAGCCTGCGGTTCCACAGGCAAAAATAGCTAGACCTAGTCTCAAAAAAAAAAAAAAAAAACAAAAACCCACACAAAACACACACACACACACACAAAAGAAAATTTGCTAAGAAAGTAGAACCTAAATTTTCTATGCCCAGAAAGAAGGTAAATATGTTAGGTTAAAGATATGTTAATTAGTTAGATGGGGTAGGATCTTTCCATGATGTCTAGGTACACTTTATCTTAAAATTTTATATGCCAGTTTACCTCAAGAAAGGTGAAGCTGAAAAAAGATAGACTATACTGAGCCTATGACTAACAGCTTGCTCCAGGGACCAAGATGTAACACACAGTTCTGGGACCCACTTCCATGGAGGAATTTATGGAACACAGGTACTACGGGGTGCAAACTGTCTTCAACTGAGTACTACTGTGCATTTTTAATAACCAAAATTGTCTTTACCTTGGTCCAGCTGAGAATGGTAAAAAGGAGTGGGAATGTCTCAGATCAGAATTCTTCTGAGAGAACCTCAAGGGATCAAAGACCTGGAATGAGAAGTGATACCACCATCATCCCCAAAACATCATGAACATATTTGTTAAGGTCCTACCTACCTAGAATAGACCAACAAAACTAGACCAAGTCACAGATATAATTTCAAATGTTTTGGTAAGCCACATTTTGCAAAGGTTAATATTAATTTTATCATAGAATTTACTTTACAGAAAATACTATCACTCAAATATTATCAACTCAATTTAAATGATCACCAAGGAAATACTTCATTTTTTTTTTTATACTGGGAAAGAGTCAAAGTCCAATGTGTATTTTCCATTTCCAGCACATCTCTATTCCAACTAGCTACTTTTCAAATACTCAATAGTCATAAGAAGCTAAAGGCTACCACCCTGAAGAAAGCAACTCTACACCTCCAGATACTGTCTGGTTGCCATCTGACTGGTTACTCAAACATAGTGAGGAAGAAGTAGACATATAACAGCTAGTGGTATTTTTTTCACTTTGGAGGTAAGAATGTACCAATTAGAAGTCAAACCAAAATGATTATATAGTCATTTGCTACTGAAACTTGCCATCCAACTTCCCATTCCATGTAGCAGATCTAAAACCCTAGCAGGTTTTGTGAAAGGAAGTATCCATAATTGCCAGTGCTTTAAGTTTCAAGAACACTGACTCCTGGAGCAGAGGTGTACTACACATTCTCTACTTGCCTCTCCAAGATTCTTTCCCCTCCCACCCTTACCCTGCTCTGGGCTCAAGAAGCTGACCTCTATGGATCTGTTGGGCTTGGCCAAGAGAAAGCATTAATGGGGGTTCTGTAGTATGGGAAAGAGAGTGTTGGAGATGTTTATTCCCTGGGCCCTTCCTTCCAGGCTTTATCAGGTGAGCACTTGCCCTCTTCAAGACCACCATTCCTGTCTGATGGCTGTTCCCAGCAGTGATCTCTCTTCAAGTTTGCAACCCTTTCTTCTGTGTCCCATCAGTCCTAGAGCTGGTAAGCATTTCTGCAGTTATTGGTATCATTTTGCTTTTCCTAGATGCCACCCATCTCTCTATACACAATTTCTTTATAAACTTCTCCTCAAATCGCCCAACTGGAATGTGTCATTGATTTCCTCCCAGAATCCTGTTACAACAGCAAAGGAGGGTATGAGTGATTAGATGATGATGTTGACTATTTACACTTATGCAGATATACAGATAGGGCTTGGTAGGGCTTGCTAGGTTAATGACTGAGGCTGTACTGTGAGAAGTTAGAGGAGATTATGTCATATTATGCCTCTCTATTTAAAGCAAGATAAAGAATAGGGACAGAGGAAAAGTTTTTACACTCTTGGTCATTTTGTTGATTTTTGTTTTGTGAAATATGCTTTTGCAGATGGGAGGTATAAGGTTACTTCCTTTTTTTTTACCTTGGTATAGTAAATCTCAAGTAGGGTTTGGCCATTTGACTAATACTATGTTACTATGCCCTCCCCCTTCCCCCTTGCTATAGTTTCAAGGCCCAGGTAAGGGACCACAGCTTGACCATGCCAGGGAGTGGTTGATAATCCCTTCAATCAGGATTCATGATGGGAGGGGGGGAGGAAAAGAGGATAGAAAGAGAAAGGTTCAGGGACTGCAAGAGAGAGAGAGAGACAGAGGGAGAGACAGAGACAGAGACAAGGGAGAGGAGAGAGAGCTTTTGGAGGAGATCAGAACTGGCTTTGAGAGGAGATTTGATCTGGCATCTGGCATCTGATATCTGGCATTTTTGGTTTCAGAAAACAAAGGATCTGGGAATTGTTGAATCTTTTGGGGCTCCCAGTGTTCAGGTCCCTGAAGACCCAGAGTTGGATGAAGGCAGAGAAGAGGCGTTTATGAGGGAGTGCTAAACTGCTGACCAAGGCTGGAGAACAAGAGGCAGAGAGAATGGCCCGAGTTGGACATTGTGTTTGTTGTGGAATTTACTCCATGTTGGCTGCATCCACTCAGGGCAGAAGCAAGGATGGGAACTGGCAGCTTTGGACTGAACTGCACTAGGACTGAGGTAAAACCCATGCAACTCCCCAAGGAACAGAAGCGGGGTCTTTTCTGTTTAAGATACTCATGAGAGAGTGGACTAATGCTATTTTAGTTTGTCTTCTCTTACTTATCCTTTCCATGAATGTTTGTTCTCTGGAAAACTGCTTGCTCATGGGTGGAAGGAACCCCCACTCACCAGTGTCCTTCTAAGACTGAAAATTAAAAGGGGTGACCCCTCACCAGTAACACTTTAACTATACAGCTACTTCCGTGAATAGCTAACAAAAAGTGAGCTGCACAATATTAGTTACTTGAAGTATTTACATGTAAGACAGTTATACCTTTGGGTGTTCCCAGATGGTAGGATTGTGATGAAGGCCCCAAATACTGAGAACCACAGTTATTCCTGAGAAAGGAAGGAAATAAAAGAGGTTGTGTGAGAAAAAGCAAGTGGTGGGTGACTTTCATACTGCTCTTCAATAAGTCTTTTCTTCTTGGCTGAAAAGAGCTAGTTCCTGGCCAGCATTCTGTGTTCAGTAACTGATTCCAGCAGTGAAGGATCATGGGAAGATGAGCCATGAGTGGCACCTCAGTTTTCTTTTCTTTCTTTTTTTTTTTTTGGTAATCAATAAATGATTTTATTTAAAAAATTGCTTTCAAAATTTTATTTATTTTTAATTTCATGTAAATTTTATTAAAAAAATATGTATTTCACATCTTTGTTTTTCCCGGGGGATCCTTCCCTCCCTGACCGTTTCCTCCCATTTCCCCCCTCCACCACTTGTACTTTAGTTTGGTTCTTAACTTGTTTTGACTTTTCCTCCTGGTCTTTTGCTTGTTTTTCCTATGTCCCATATATTAGTGAGACCATTTGCACCTCAGTTTTCAAAGCAATCATTTATTTAATACATGATTCTATCTTAAGGATCCTACTGACATATCAAAATGAAAACCCACGCTTATGTTTTCTGTTCTGCCTCTGGGAATTCCTGTTAACTTGTTTCTATGGGTGTTAGCTAGTTAAAGGTTAGCTAGCTTTCCAAGATGTAATAGAACACTAAAGCTGAGAAAGGAGGTTGTCTTACATGATTTCCAACCCCCCCCCCCCCGCCTGCCTCCTACATGCCCTGCTGAAAAACCTGTGCTACTCTGAAAAACACTGGGTTCCAGACACAGGACCTCTGTGCAAGTTTCAGCTCTGCTCACTTGCACACAGGTTCCTAGTGGGCTTCTGGCTACACTAAAAGTATTTGAAAATGCTTTCTAAACTGGAAAGCACCATAGAAGGACCTGCTGTGGTCATATTTCAGTTAAAAAAAAAATGAGATGGTGTGTTTGAAGGTTCTATATAAACTATTAAGTGTTGCATGAAAGGATTATCTTATTCCCAAATTCCTTCCTGTTTGTACCAATTACTTTAATCCCCAGTCTATGAGTCACTGACTCATACAATATCCTTTATCAGGAAAAACATCACATACCTGATCAAACTTCCTCTCCCACCAGATTCAACTCGCTGGTTAAACCCTGACTCCAGGACCAGATAAAAGGATATAGCCATGCAACCAAGCTGTGGCTTCTGCCAGGAGATGCCTACCCAACCCTCTTTCCCTAGTAAAGATCCTGTTTCTCTACTAGTCTCTTGTTTCTTCACTTCTTCCTTTGTCTCCAATGCTCTCTCTTTCAAAACTTAACACTGCATGTCTATAAGGGTGATACAATGATGATGAAGCCAAAGACCACCTTTTGGTCTTCTATATAATGACCTTTCCCTTCCAGGATGTCTCACTGGGTCTCACACATATAAACAAAAACAAAACAAGAAGCCCAATCAAAAACTGGGGAGAACTAAAGAGACACTTCTCCAAAGAGGAAATACAAATGGCCAACAGGCACATGAAAAAAATGCTCAATGTCACTAGCAATCAGGGAAATGCAAATCAAAACCACAATGAGATATCACTTTACACCAGTAAGAATGGCCCACATTAAAAAAACGGGCAACAAGTGCTGGCGTGGATGTGGAGAGAAAGGTACACTCTTACACTGCTGGTGGGAATGTAAACAGGTCCAGCCACTATACTGTACATGGATGTACCTAGAAGAAATCTGTACAGAAAGCTGTACATGGATGTACCTAGAAGAAATCATATTAGCAGAAACAAGTCAGAAAGAAAAAGACAGAAACCAAATGGTTTCACTAATATATGGACAACTAAACAAAAATACACAAATGGGGGGGGGGTGGAACAGCTGGAGTGGCCAGGGAGGGGAAGTGGTGGGTGACACCTGGGGGATACAATGATGTTTAATATATGTATATACAAATAAATTATTATTTTTTTTTAAATCAGCCAAACAATGATGATCTTAGAAACTCTGAACGAGGATGCTGATGACATGGGTTCTGGTCACAGCTTTGCTGTAGATGGTTACAGACCTTGGGGAGCCTGAAATCCAGGTCTGATATGGTCATTACTATTGAGCTCTGAATAGCTGTCCAATCCTTAAGATTGTTTTCTCATTTCTCTAAGATCTGCGAAGACTGCCAGTCTTTGTCATTGTGACCCCTAGAACCCCAGGCTGTAGGAACTGCTTAGGAAAAGAATGCAAAGACCTGCAGGCAAGGAGTGTCCATCGGGGAGGGTCATGGACTTGCTGAGTTCTCTGGAAATGGATGGGATTGGAGGGGCCAATCGGAGTGACTCCTTGATGCACATTGTGGTGTATGACATCTCAGCCAGTTGGTCCCTGTGAAGACAAGGGAGGTAGGAGAAGGGGAGTGAGAATTATATCCAGTCTGTAATTATTGATGTATTTTTTTTCCATTTCATGCTTTTTTTTTGTAAATATCATTACCAGGTTAAGCTATTTGCTAAGTGGTTTAGGTGAGAGAATGTTATAATGGGACTCAGGCTCACCGGAGGTTCAGAGGAAAAGGAACTACACAAGTGCTAAATATCTTCATTATACCTGGGGTGTTCAACTACTGGTAAAGGGTTGTTGGGTGGGTTTCTGCCATCCTAAACTCATAATATAAATCTAGTGTATTATAAGGAAAGTCTAAGGATTGAAGAGAGGAGGTTTAAGGGGGTTTGATAGGAAAAAATAATCTTTTAGAATTGCTGGAATATGGAGTGCCATGGGGGAAAGGAGGGCTCCTCCAATATCTTAAGCAAAGGAGAGCATCAGAGGATTGCTTGAATGATCTGACATGTGACCCCTGAGAGTTCGGGAACACAGGATAGACAGAAGCTGGGACTCAGAGCAACAGGAACAAAATGTTTTAATTGTGTCCTGTGGGCCAGTGAACCAGGAAAGGGGACAGAACCAGCCTGAAAATAACTCTGGTTAACTTCTAGAAGGAGACAAGAATCCTCTTCCACTTCTGGGAATCTATTCAAAGGACACAAAAACACTAATTCTAAAGGAGACCCGTATTCCTATGATTATTGCAGCACTATTTACCATAGCCAGGAAAGGGAAACAACCCAAATGCCCCCAAACAGATGAATGGATAAAAAAAAAGTTGTGATATATTTACACAATGGAATATTATTCAGCAATCAAAAGACAAACTTAAGTCATTTGTGGCAACATGGGTAGATCTAGGAGGAATCATATAGTGGAAATAAGCCAGAAAGAAAAAGCTAAATATTGTATGTTCTCAGCTATATGTGGGACATAGGGAAAACAAACAAAAGAACAAGAACAAGTTAAAACTAACAAACTGACAATAGAACTAAAGCATACAGCAAATGAAGGTGAGGGGGAGAGTGAAATCAGGAAATGAACGAACATAAGGGATCAAGATGATGGTTCAGGGGGTGATATGTTGGTGGAAGAACTTTAGGGTATGCAACAATGTAACAAGATGTAGATATATATTTATAATATATATAAATACAACAAATTATATATGTATACAATCAATAAAAAATTAAAAAAGAAAGAATTCCCCTGCCTTTTGAATCACCAATAAAGAAACCCAAGAAACTCCAAGAAACCCACAGATGCACCTTTTGAAAGTAAAAGGAAGTACTGAATTTCCAAACTCATAGGCTAAGATCAGATTAGTACCAATCCCTGTCTTCTATCCTTTCTTCCTCTGGGGAACATCTCTGAAGGATCAGACACAGCAGCAACTGGGTAAGGGAGGAGAGAGTCAATAAAAAGTCTCTCATCCACCACTGCCTTCCAGACCCAAAGATGAACCAAGCTGTGATGGAGACACTCCAAGAGGACAAAAATTATCTGATGTTCTTATTATTATACTGGAGCAGACAGCTTAATTGATGAAACAAGACCACTGTAATTGAAACGGACAGGGACTCGATGAGATTTACTCAAGATTTCAGTGCAGAGATGAAGACAATTTGTCCCTCACAGTGAATTTGAAGAAGCAGCAGAAAAAGTTGATTTGCATTCTAGCTAGTTTAGGTTGGTTTGGTAAAATGATTGCCTATATTAATTCTATTTATTATGTTTCTGTTTTCTGACTTTAAATGCAGGTGCCGACCATTTGGTAATGTGAAATTTTACTTTTGAACTCTTCTTCAAAATCAGAACCTAAAGAGTAATTCAGCTTAACTAGGTACTATGCATATTTAGGAAAAACAATGACAGCCCTAGTGGAAAAAAGTAGAATTTTAATCAAAAGCAGAAATAAGCTTATATTAATCAAATGGAGATGCTGAAAAACTTCCAGCTTTCCCAGAAAATGATCACTGAAGAATGGTTTTATTATCTAAAAGAATTATAAATTCCCAGAATACTATATATATAAATTTCATTAAAATAACTATTAGGCCATATTAGAGTATACAAATATTTTAGTTTCTATAATAATACTGTCAGCTCTTATTAAATAAATGATAGTTAACAGATCCTTCGGGCTTTGTTTTCCTTACCTAGTAAAGATTTTATTTTATTTATTTATTTTTTGTTTATGGATAAAGTGGTTTTCTTTTCTTTACTTTTTAAAAAAAATTATTTATATATAAATTTCCCATCTTTGTAATCCCAGGGATTTACCCCCCCACCCTCCCCACCATCCCACCCCTCTCCCCCCCTGCCTGAAGTTGTGTGCTTCAGTTTGGTGTTTAGCTTGCTTTGACTTTTCCTCATGGCTTTTGTTTATTTTTTTCCCCTATATCCCATATATTAGTGAAACCATTTGGTTTCTTTTTCTTCCTGACTTGTTTCTGCTAATATGATTTCTTCTAGGTACATTCATATTATCATAAAATCATCAAATTTGTCATTTTTAATTGATGAGTAATATTCCATTGTGTATATGTACCACATCTTTTTCATCCAGTCATCTGTTTTGGGGCATTTAGGTTGCTTCCAAGTTCTTGCAATTATAAATAGTGCTGCATTAAACACCCGAGCACATGTGTCCCTTTGTACCCACACTGATATCTCTTTTGGGTAGATTCCCAAGAGAGCAATTGCTGGGTCGAATGGTTGTTCCATTTTCATTAATATGAGGGTCCTCCACAGAGCTTTCCATAGTGGTTGGACCAGTTTACATTCCCACCTGCAGTGTAAGAGTGTTCCTTTCTCTCCACATACTCACCAGCACTTGTTGGTGCCCGTTCTTTGGATGTGGGCCATTCTTACTGGTGTAAGGTAGTATCTCATTGTGGTTTTGATTTGCATTTCCCTTATTGCTAGTGACATTGAGCTAGTAAAGATTTTATGTATTGTTTGTACATTTCACATGGGGGGGAGATCAAAATTTGCATTATATGTGTATCTACTTGAATCAAGTTTAAAACATTTAGTTCATGCCAGTATTTCCAACCTAGCACATGAATAAAAGATGGCTAATTAACATTACATTTTCTGCTATACAGATTAGTCTTTTATGGTATGAAATGACTATTCTACTTATAGAAAGTGGAATTGCTACCATATCTATATAAATTCAAATTTTCCTTTGCAAATGTTCTAATGAGCTATTAGAACACTATTCTAATTTCCAGCTTAAAGATGGCATATTACTGCAGTCAAGGACTGGACTGCCCTTAGCATTTCTCTTCCTGCCCCTTGATTAGCAAAACAATGACATGAGAAGTATCTTGTAAGGGTGAAAAGTGTTTATGTCAGGGACCTGCGTTTTCTTTGCAAACAGTGTGTCTAAAGGACAACCCCACAACCCAGACTTTATTAAGTGCCAGATATGGTCAAAGTCTATCAAAATGGAGTTGAGGTTTTCTAGCTGGCAAACTCCAAGTCCTACAATTGGTAGTTGAATGTCAGATCTCCCAGAAAGTCCATCTGTGCATTGCCACACCAGGTTAGTTGTCTGACTTCCAAAGTCGCCTAGAAGCCAGCACACAGCCCTCTTGTCACCCTTACTATCTGAAGCTGCAATTACTTATCCCAGGGGTCTGTATCCTGTACTAGAGTGTGAGCTTGTTGGAGGCAGAACTCACACCAAATTCTGCTGTTTTACTGCCTCAGTGCTAATACTGTCCTCAGCACAGGTCTATGTAATGAGACTCAGTCAGTCTCACAAAAGGAGCCTCATCATTCAAACTCTAAATAAATACAAGTCTAGGGTCAAATCCCCATTTCCAGTGTACCAGAGGCTGGGTGAAAGAAAGAAACAGGACATTTTACATACCACTCACTAGAAAAGTGAAACAGATAAACTGGATGTGTGAGGTTCTTTTGCAGAAGTGATGATTTTACATCCTTGAGAAAAAAAGAATAGTAGTCTGTCTCTTTCACTTCCATATACACACATCTTGAGGTACCACATCACTGAGGTGTCAGTGAACAGACAGAGCAAAATGCCTGGAGGAAAACTAGGATGAAATTTTTAGGTATTCAGATCTCACCAGGTGATGGAAGCCTTGTCACTCAGAATGCATCTGATCTCTTCCCGGCATCTGTCCTGATGCTCCGGGTGCAACGCCAGGTGGTAGAGAAGGCAGGAGATGCCCCCTGCCATGCTTTCATGTCCTGCTAACACGAATGTGTTCACCTCTGACTGTAGGTCAGAATCTGAGAAACTGTCACCATTTTCAACCTAGAAAGTACAGTAAAGATATTTTAATGCACCATCAGTTTATAAATGATTGGCACTCCAATCTAAAACAAAAGTTTTAGAGGAGTAGAGTTTGAAAGGAGAATTTCCATTTTAATGCAGTTCAAAGAAAATATAGGTGAAGCACCCATGCCCGAGTAAAAAAAGGAAAAAAGTTAGATAAGCAGGTTTTGCAAAGAATCCTTGCAATCATATACCAGATTTTCTAGCACTTTCCAGTGCACTTGGTGACCCATTTTCTTGTTTCCCTGAACCCAGTTCACTGCTGTCAATTATATTCATGATAATCACCAAGTCCTTTTAAATTAGTGAAAATTAATCCTCTGACTCCCTCTAATGAGATGCAGAATTCACCTTTACTTCAAACAGAATGGGGACAATTCATCAGCTCAAAACTATTGTTAAATTTAGCTGACTTATTCTGCATTTGCCTCCCCTTTTCCACACTCATCCAAACAATTAACTAGAAAAATGAGCAGACCTGGAAATTTGAGACATCTACCTGGGCAGAAAGGAGAACATCCAGAAAATCCTGGTACTTCCTCTTCTCGGTGTTATCCTGCTTCTTCTCATCCTCAAGGGATTTCTTTCTAGCCTGAATTACTTTTTCTGAGGTAGAAGGATAATGCCCCATTACCAAGTGACAGCTCAAAGTAAAACAAATAACAGAACAAGCTGTAGCCCAGAAGTAACTTCAAATTTTGCCTAATTTCCTGAGGCCAGAGTGGGTACCTTATAGCAAGTAGATTTAATTTTTGCAGATGTTTATTTTTCCATCAGATGCCAAGCTTTGCTCAAGGCTCCAAAAAGACTAAAGACCAAAAATGCACTTAATGACTAGGGAGACAATATAACTAAGACGCCTGCATTTAGGTGCATAATATCTGTGTTCATGTGTGTGAGTGTACATGTGTAGATGCCTTGTAATTTCCTGGGGGCAAATTTGCACCTACTCAGTGCAAGCACTGTCCCAAGCTCTTTATATACTAACATATTTAATCACTGCCACAAACCTGTATGATTGGTTTTTATTCTACAGATGATACTGATGGAAAGCAGCAAGCAGCATGTCCAAAGTCACACTGCTAAGCAGAGATGGAGTCAAGGAAGGATTATTTATTTATTTTTAAAAAAATTTTTTCAGAATTCTTTTATTTTTTTTTGTGTGTGTAGATACGATGTGATAAGGGAGGTCGAGTCAAAATATTCAACAAAGTACATTGTAAACTCAAGTGCACATGCAAATATTTCTTTGTATTTTTCAATAAGGTAATATACATATATACATTCTAATGAGGAGGTAGAAACTCTTTTTAACAACCTTGGAATCTTTAGAGAACGAGTATTTTGTTTTGTTTTGTTTTGTTAAGGAGACTTCCCAGCTTCTCAATGAAATTCCCTTTGAAGAGCATAATGATAAATAATGGAGCAATTTCAATTGTTATTTTGCCAAACGGTATTGTATGAGTTTTTGTGTGCATTAAGACTTGAGGAATTCAACTGTGTCCTTGGTCCTAGCTAGCCAGAGGAGGGGAAAGGCACAGGCATTCCACTGTAGCTCTTTAGAGTGAAAAATCAAATGCCATGCTTTCATGGTTGTTACTCTGGTTAAATGCTTACCTATCACTCTGGTTAAGGGGTGGAAAAGTTACTGGCACATCTCAGTCTGAATCAATGTAACCCAGAGATAACCTGGCAGATCTTCCTGGTAAGAAGAGCATTTTTAAATGTATTGTTGGGATGAATTTGAAGATTTAAATTGCTTTTGTCTGTCTTAGTTATACATGTGCTGAAAAATCGTACCATAAACTATGAATTTCTTTTTTCTGAAGTTGACATTTTGGGCTATAAATTGTGTATGAATAAGTCTAAAGTCTTTTTTGATACAAACTTTTGACCTTTTGTAGTTTAATGCATGAAACTAATATCTTCACACCTCTTATGCTACAGTCCGACTTAATTTTAGTGTTATTCTTTGATAAACAATATGGATAATATTTCCTTCCATAAATTTATCAATTTTAATATTCAAGAAGAAAATACCTGGCTATATTCTGATATTATCAGACCAAATACCTTTTCTTTCCATTTTTTTTTTTTATGGAGGAATTTGCTACTCTGGAAAAGTTTGTGAGTGAGCTATCATAAAGCATAAAATGAATTTAAAGTCTATGAATGACAAGATTTATCAAGCAGCAAAAAGCAAATTGGTACATTTAAAAGTTAATGGTATTTTGGAGTACCAAATTATAGTGAGAATATGACAGAAATATTTTGCAATTCTGAAAAGCACCCTAAAGACTTGAAGTGTTTAATGAACCATATCATGTGGTATTATAATATTGGTTTACATTCCTCTCGGACTATGATTGCATTAACTCATGTTTTCTGGAGGTGGGTATTTTTGAAAGGTGGCTGTTTATTTATTAATGTTTTGTCATTTTCTTCACAAAGCTCAGTAGTGGACTGTAGCTGGCTAATTTAACCCATAAGGCACTTTCATACTCTGGTGCAGGTTTTAAACAGAAGTCAAAATGCTTTGTCACGTTTAGGTATAGAATAAAGGTATTATGTCATTCTCTATGGATACATCCCACTGAGCTCTAATAGTTAAAAAGGAAAATGGCACTTAATTCCTTTTTTCCTCTCTGGTAAGTGACATTCAAAGCAAACAGAAATGATCAGGATTTTAAGAAGGAGGAGGGGGAGGGGAGGGGGAGGGG